>JARJDQ010000362.1:0-14203 GCA_030264215.1 Geostiba sp. GC000077 | reverse complement strand
CCAACCCACTTCTCTCTGGTCTCGTTACTCCATGCATTAGTTTTTGGCATCAGTGGTGCTTGTCGAAAGCAAGAACTGAAAAACATCTTGCCTAGCCACATTGACGACACCGGTAATCATTTAATTGTACGACTCGCCAACACGAAAATAACTATTATCTTGTATTATCGACTATGGTCGCAGATAAAGTACCTGTACTATATGGTATAATACTATAGCGCAGATTAACTAACAAAATGAGCGTAAGAATGCAAAATCAAAATAGTTATCTGCTGATATCTTCATATTTGAATAACAATCTATCTAGTCATTTTAATGAACGAGTTTAGATGATTATACTTATAATACTTGAAAGCAGAAAAAAATTACTCAGTTTTTTTCTGCTTGATATCTTAAGCAGAATAAAACTGCTGATTAACAAACAATAAGAGTAAATTGCAGGAAAATCTCATCTCATTTCTCATCATTCTAATCCCATCTTGCTTTCTTCAAATGAGTTCTATTGATTACAAAATCATTAACTCAATAATTATGTTCATTAGTTCTCCAGATAGCATGCAAATTAACACATGTTGAGTATGCCATTAAGCGATTTCTTTGTGTAATTTGTCAACACAGCTCAAAATCCAATTTACGATATAAAAGGATAGTAGAATCTAGAATCTAATTTAATTAATTTTATTACGATCTGAAACACAAATAAAGTAGAGGATTAAATAATACCGTAAGTATAATGTATAAATAAAATGTCACTTCCATATTGGTGTGATGTTAATCCGCATTCCTATTACGATTAAAATAAAGTCTCTACAATCTCTAGATCAGGTCTATATGTGGAGGTAATGCTAAATGTTTGTTGTGTTTGTTGTTGATTATTTTATTGCCGTATATGAAAGTCATAGTTATATAGAGCAATCGAAAATATCCTGATTTAAATAGTTTCCTTCTATCACATCCTGTCATGTAAAATAGGAAATAATAGTTGCATCCTTGTCTGGAAAGTCAAAAACACGGTGCGAAATGCAACTGCGCTTCACTCATTTTCGAACGCTCTATAATTAAGAATTAACGTTGACTCTGTTATTGTCGTAGCGTGCATTTATTATAGAAAATATTGTTTATGGGTATAGTGCAGTGTGCAACAACTGCATTTGATAAAAACACGTCAAAAATCTATGTATAATCGGAATGATACAAAGATTGTTGTTGAGCGTTGAGTATTGTATATCTAGGTGTGGCAAACTTTTTTTGTCTGATTTTAATCGTAATTCGCACGTTGCACGTCATGGACAAGTGCATTCCGCATATAGGTATGCAGTTGATTATGCAAATATCCTACAGCTGTCAAACTTTTGGTTTCATTACGTTTTTATTGCATTCAAAAAAAGTTGAATATCGAAATATCAGCAATTTCCGGTTGGTTTATTTTTTCTTGCTGGTATTACATACTTTATGATTGTTCGTGTATTATCAGAGGAATGATGAGTACCAACAAGCATCGTACAATTCATTATCTGTGAAGAACTGAAGATCGGTACCGACCTCAGATGTGAGACGCAGCGATGTGAGGAAATGTATGCCAGGCAACGGTATTTTACTATGTTTACCATTATTGCGTTGCACACAAAAAAGAAGTGAACGAAGATAATCCAAATTCGAATCCGAGTGTTGCCATCAATGAGTATGATTTACATTTTACATCATCACCTAAACAAATTTCAACGAACCAATGACAAATGCGACAAAGGAAAAAATAACACAGTAGTTATTGCCACTGCCACTGCCATTGCCAAACAAACCAAACCGAAATCATCAACAAAACTAGAAAAACAGACAAACTACACAAAGAAAGAATTGCATCATTTATCAATAGAATTGTTTGCATGATTTAAACATGTTTACTTCCTTGAAATGAAAATGACAATAAAAACTTATGCGATATCTTAGAAGAGGGCGCTGCAGTCGCAGAAAATCAACAAACTCCAATAAAACAATTGAAGTCTTTTCAAATATTTGTAAATTGTATATTTAACTTGAACAAACAAGAAGCAACTTAAATGAACACACAAGAATAGTAAACTACTTGAAATGTTATGATTGCATTGAGGATTGAGTGAGATGTGAAACGGAAGTGGTAATTGAAATAATAACTCAATAATACAACAAATTACCTTTGACACTCAACCCGCCATTCGTCGCTGCCGTAGCGACTGTGGTGACTGCTGTGGACATCATCTTTGATTACGCCCAACGGCCCAACACACAAATGAAAAGAGTATTCAATATCACTATCAGTTATTGTTGAAGAGTTCAACACTTCAACACACACTATCAATTATCACATTAATTATAAATATATAGCACTTTGATCTTCTTCTCGGACTGTTTTGTTTTTCAACCATACAATTTTAATTAAGTTTATTTTTATTTAGCGTTATAATTAGCGCATAATTTGTCAACACCAATCAACAGCAATTAACAAACAAAATAAGATTCATTAGAGTTGCAATATTTTGCTTGTTATATTTTGTCTGCAACATAATACAATGTTCGGTCACATTAATTGTAAAATCTGTCGTATTGTTAAATTTTCAATTGTCAATTTATTTACACGTGCGACCTGTGTTATCGCGGCGAATTTATTGCCGCGCCAGATTGTTGCTGCTCCCAAGCCAACGCGCACGACACGACTGGTTCAATTGTTACGAATAACTCGAATAACTTTCAACGCATTGCGACGATACCGATCCCTATGCCGATGGTTATGCCACCGGAGTCCATCCTCCTCTGCCGCACGCGGTACGCCAACGAACGCACGTTAATCACTTCTTTCGCGCAAAGTATGCATGTAAGCGCGATGAGAAGTTTAAACGGAACTTTATCAATGAATTAATTGCGCCATTGAACTAAACACTCGACGTTGTTAATGTCTACAGTCTGATTAACTTAAATTGTCGGTTGGTGGGGGTTTACTTCTTTCTTTACTCTTGTGGACGCAACAGTTGTTTGTGCAACAGCCAACAGTTCGTGCGATGCGTGTGCAAGGCGTTTAGAGTGATATCAGTGTTGATGGTAATTCGAGGCATCTGTTAACATTCGAAGTAATGTAAACAGTCGTTATCAATGGCCAATATCACTATGGAAAAGAAGAACTTCTTCGCTTTGCGCGCCAATGCAAACAACGAAATGTTGGCTGCAGGGGGCGCCACAATGCAGACACGAAAGAACTGCAAGTCTACAACATGCAAACAGCCGCAACAGATTTTATTCAATAAAGTTTAAATTTATTGATTTATCGTGCCTCGTGCGTAGTTCTCATTGAATTATATTTGATGTAGATGTCGCTGTTGCAATAGTTTCATCTCTCGAGTCTCACGTCTTGTAAAAGTGAACAAAATGCAGTAAAACACGGTAAAACTCAACGCGTACACGTGCTCAACAAGCGTTCACACAACTACGTTGTCCGCAACAATGTACTACTTCAACTACAACCTACGATTACTCCTTTTTACTGTGGTTTTAACGACTGGGACTAAGGCAAACGCTGATAAACGAAGTACAACGCACCGTGACCACAGTAATTTCATAGAAAACGATGAAAAATCCAACAGAAACGCGAATTGTTCCTGTGTTCCGTATTATCAGTGCTCTGAAGAGTCCGGACGTGTGATAACGGATGGTGATGGACTCTTAGATCTACGGTAATTGCTGTACTACACATATAATCTGTGTTTTATTGATAGCCAAGTAACAAATGAATCATTTGTTTAGAGGATTAGAAGATAACACATGTACTGGCTACTTCGACGTGTGTTGTAACTTAACAGTCACACCGAATCTGAAGCCATCGAACCCATCGCAAACCGCAATCACTCAGCTGGATGACACGGACAAAGGCTGCGGTTTCCTCAAGCAAATGCTCGTCCCATGGTCGGGCATCCTCCTGCTGCAGTCGGCGACGAAAAAATGGGACTACAAGTGCGGCGTGTCCATCATTCATCCGCGCATTGCCATCACCGCAGCGCACTGCCTCACCGGCCCGAACGACCATCATTATCCCAGCGGCCTCAATCACAAACTGTTCAAGGTGAAAGTTGCCGATTACCTCACACAAGTGACGAAGATTGTTCCTCATCCGAATTATAATACCGGGACTTTACAAAACGACATCGCCATTTTGGTTCTGGAGGAGGCACTGTTACGCGTTGGCACGATTTGCATTCCGCCGCCAGGTACACAGTTGGAGGAGAGACAATGCACTGTGACCACGTGGAAGAAGAGCGGTAAGCTGAGGATCATTGAAGTGCCTTTGGTACCGCTGCAAAAGTGTGAGAAGATGCTCCGAAAGACACGCCTTGGGAAATACTTCCAACTGCATTCCAGTTTCCTCTGCGCTGGCGGAAACAGCTTCCAAGATGCATGTGATGGCGATGGTGGATCTCCGTTGATTTGTCCTGTTCCTGGTCAACCCGGACGGTATCATCAAGTTGGAATCGTCTCCTGGGGCATTGGTTGTGGGGAGAGGGACACGCCGGGAGTTTATGTCAACGTTGCAACGTTCCGCAATTGGTTTGATGATGTCATTCAACGAGAGATTAACAGTCATGGTGGCGTTAGAGACGGTATCAATACATATAGATATTAGCAACTTAGACTAGACACTTTTAATTAAACTTAACTAACTCTGAAAACTTTAAAACTGACTGACAATTGAGTAATTGCATATTGAATATATTTTTTACATTTTCTTGTGTACATATACAATACAACAAATAAAATGTTCAATAATTTGACTCATACGTTTGTTATGCTCGTTCGCCACCTCATTTGCCATTTTATTCCATCAACCATCATGCAGAAAATAGCTCACACATTTCTAACTTGAGCTACCGTTTCAATCGATTCAATCTCGTTCGCTTGTCGCATTGTTACGTATGTAGTTTTACAGTATCACAGAACGTTGATAACACATTAACATCGACATCGAATTCCACAACAAATCCTGTTCAGATACCTATAACCCATAAAAGATGAAAGTCCAAAAATCCCATTTCGTGCCTGTTTGTTCTCTCTGTATGTTTGGTTGTCTACATTACTATATATGTATTGTTTGCTTTTGATTTCGTTTGATCTGGTTTGATCTCTCTGATATTTGATATTTCTATAAGTCCTGGCTTCAGAGTACACCAGTTGCCAGGAACCCATTAAACATTGAACATGTAACATGAAACAGACACTGAGATTTGGTACAATTAGAATTAAGACGTCGGAAGTTTACATGACAACCAAAATTAGTACATAATACACATTTATGATGGCATAACTTGTTTGTTACATTTTCTTCTGCTTCTGAAGATTGTGAAGGTTGTATGTCAAGGAAATTGGCGGTGTTACGAGTTAAAACCTGCGTGACACGAATAAAGGCAGTGAGAAACGACTTAACAACAACTAATTTGAAGAGTTTTCAATATCATCTAAAACAGGTGTTATATACATAACCTAAATTTGTAGCAATTTTTGAGCATGAGCAAGTTGGGTAGCCTATAAGTATAAATTTAGTTTAAAATGTGTGTATACGTACAAATGTAGGCTTACATTACTTTAGTGTGCGTCATGCCCCATGCGGGTATATTTTCATTAATAAATAGGATTTCCTGCATCTTATAGCTTCTGGTTTTTGCTCAAGTTTCCTGGGTAAGGAAAATTCCATGTATGTATACAATATTTTGATATGTTCCAAGAATGGCGGGGTGGAAATTTTAGAATTCAAGATATTTTATATTTTTGGCAGGTTTAAACATTTTGGAGAAGCTGGTGACTTGCAACTTGTAATTGCAGTCCTTGTTTAAATAAACTGCTTGGCTATGGACGTCTTTCTTATCAGCATCATGCAAAAATACAATGTTATTGTGAAAAATAGCATTTCTTTTTCTTGTTTTCGGTCTGTATGTAATTTGTCAGTAGAATTAATCATTATTTGCTTGCACGTGAAATCCACTACATCTAATCAGTTCCCCCTCTTTGTTATCAATCAATCTTCGAGTAAGTAATTCACGCACACAATATGCAATAGTTTACAGTCAAAAACCTCCTCCAGTACAAGAGTATAATCCGCATCTAAAAGTTTATGTTTTGGTGTCTTCCATTTCTCAAAATGCTCCCCGTTTTAGTTATCAACATGCCAACCACATACAATTACAAATGCACAATAAGAGCATAAAATTGTTGCATAGGGAATATTTACAATCACAAGGACATTCAGCAGTTGGATGTGAGATGAGTGTGGACGTGCTAGAAAACAATACAACTGACTTTGATAAATATCATAAATAATATGAACGTAAATTAACAATAAACAAGTAATTATACAAATAAAAACAATATTATGTTGCGCTAAAATGTCCGCCATGTTCCATGCTGCCGCATCGCACGCTCGAAGCAAGGACAGCGTAAGATAGATAATTACAAAATGTACAATTGAAGATAAATTAACAACAAATTTACAATGTAAAATACAAACAATCGACGATGTTACGATTACGATAATCAACAATTGATAATACAAACAAGAATTACCTCTATGAATTAATTTAAATGAATTAAGATAAATGTGTTTAAAATGCTTGATATTCCATTGTAAATGTCACATAAACTGCAAATTGACTCGAGTTGCACACGTATCGGGGGATAAACACGTGGATAAATACTACGATACTGTTATAAACAATGGATAATCGTCAAAAAATCCGATCAATTGTTTGTCCCATTGCGTTAAAATCTTACGGTTAATTTGTAATTTGTAGCTTTTATACATTACATCTTATTACTTGTACTTAAAAGATATATCTTACATTCACATTGTATAGATCTATAGTTATAGATCGAATGCTCGTTTTGTGTTTGTTTAAATTTTCCATTAGCCATTGTTTCATAAATTTGTAATAGCCGAAACACAGAATACGTTACATCACAGGCTCAAATGTTTCAATACTCTCGTCGCGTTACATTTTTACGTGTACTTTTGAAATAAACTGGTTCAAATTATCACAAATTAAAATTTCAACCAACGTAACATAATAATTATGCTTCTTCACAATATGTACGCTTTTTAACATATACTTACATAGATTGATTCTGGGTAATAGATTGAAATATATTAAATTTGTCACTTAACTAATTGCTTATGCTGGCATAGAATTACCATTGACATTAATGATTTTTATAATACGAATCCAATAATTAACATGTATAAATATTCTTATGTACACTACACAAAAAACATTGCCATCATCTAAATGCTTGCTTACCGCTCCTCTCATCATCTTATAGGTATGTTTTACTTAGTATTGATAGTAAAAAAAGAGAAACAAATATATTATCTTTGGAATTATGTCAATATCATTTGTTGTTGCTTGCGATGGGCGTGTAATACTGCATATATTGCTTAAAGTTTAGTTCGTTGGCAGTTAACACAATCCCAGGTCACTGAATATTCCACTGCACATCCTAAATGAAGTTCATTCTTTATGGAATGTAAATTTATGTCGACGTTTTACGTTCAGCCGGTTTCTTCTGCAGGACAAATGGCGCGCGCATTATGACATCAACGCTCTGCCTCCTCGAGCTGCGACTGCGTCCATTCTCACCTTTTTTGCTCTCCGCAGAGCGTGTGCCTGCCAGCGTGCTGTATCCGGAGGCAACATTAGTGCGCAGGAGCGCTTTGCTAATGTTGTTTTTGATGGTGCTGGAGATTGTCGTCGAAAGCTTCGTCAGCGAGGTGAGCGAGCCGCGTCGATTCTGATGCGCTTGGAGATGGTGGTGGTTGTGATCGGAGTGGAGATGCCGGGGTCAGTCCAGCAGCTCGACGTAGTTCTCCGGGACAAGGCCAGTTTTCCCGTTAAGTGTTCCCTCTAACCAGCCGGGTTCTTTCGAATTTTTCACTGTGAACCATAAAATCGTTTGGTGATAAAAAGTTGCAAACAAGTTCAGACCAGAGCGTAGTTACCGTTGGTGATTATTTGATTCGGTTCGAAGGACAACTCCCCATCATGTTCGCCCAGGCAAGCGTAAAGTGTTCGAACGCGACTAGAAATAACCAAGAAACACAAATGAATAGTGCTAGCGAGAGTGCTAGACTTTAGTTAAGGTTATGTTTTAGCTTCACTACAACACGTTCTAGTAAGTGAGAAACAAACATATAACACACAGAAATGCTAAACGCTTAGCAGGCAAATGTTCGTCATTTCTTGAAAGATGTAAGTTTTAAATGTTAAAGTTTAGTGTTATAGGTTTTAAGTAAATGTTGAAAGTTAAAATGTTAGTTGTTAGTTGTTCTTACCGTACACCGCTAAATTTGCTAGGGCTCGTGTTTTCGCCACTCCCAGTGATAGTGTTAGTCCGTCCTTTGTGCACGCTTGCATGTAAATCTTCAGTATTAGCCCTTTGTGTTACATGTACAAGAGAACACTCAATAAACGTAAAGTAATAATAATAAGTTAATGGTCAAAATCATAAGAAACAAAGAAACACAAACATGCATTCCAACTTTGCACTCGCAGGTACACTAATTTCAACTGGTACAAAAGTTGAAACAGTTAAAGTTAACATTTAAAATCAATTGGAAAGTTCAATGAAAACATGAGCAATGAATTCATGAGTATTAAAATGCGTTTCATTCTCGCGCCTAGTTATTTTTTATTGTGCAATAACTTTTTATCAATATCATTGTTCTCATTGTCCCCATTGCTTTATTCAATTCTACTTATCAGCACTTGACTCATCGACTCATATTTACACTGAACTTTACACTCTTTCCATCTAAATTATTAGGATCATAAAGTAAATTCTTACACAGCTCCTTGCGAATTGTAACTCTTAGGTACTTGCAGCGCAATTGACAGTCGGGTGCGTTTCTGCGGCGCCGTCTGTACCCCCACTGGTAGTAACATCCCTCCGCCATCTCGTGAATTCGAGCTCACAGACTCACTACTGCTCTCCGTGCTATTATCCAGCATATCATACGGTGTTGTACGATAGTGATTTAAAGGACTGCCATGTCCACTATGATGGTTGGTGCTCGTCGTCTGCAGTGAAATGCTCTGCAAGTCCGGCAAGTTGCTCTCGGACAGTGAGGTGCTGTTGTTGTATTTGTTGTTATGCGCCAAGAACTTCGTCTGGCCGGATATAATCGATTGCAGCGAGTGTAGCGTTGAACCGTTTGATGAAATCGGTTGTGTAAGATATTCACTCTTGCTCATTGAGTGCGTGCTGCTGTTGTTGGACATTGGGGGCGATTCGTGCACGTTATACATGCTGGAGGAGAGGTTTGTCGAAGTCGGATCGCAATATGTCCTCACAGTCTACACAAAACATCAACACAATTCAAAAAACTTGAATATATGAACAAATGCTGTTTGGTGTTGTGTTACTTACCAAAGCCTCTCGATTCGGTGGTGGATAATGATGACCGCTCTTCACAACATTGTTATAATCGTAAAACATCGTGTTCTGATACTTGTTGTCCTTTTTATTCTGATGTTGCACTTGCAGTTGCAGTTGCTTCAATGCTGACGGGCTTAGCTCCTCCTTCGGCGGCTCAGTGGTGAAAATCGTGCGGTGGTGATCAATGAGTATCTCCACGACAATATTGTAAAATTTCAGGTCAACAATCGCCGCGACGGTTTCCTCTTCAGGTCGTAGCAGTGTCGGCCCAAAGCACACTCCTAAATTACTCGTCGTCATCAAGTTTTTATCACATTTAGCTGCCACACTGAAAAGAAAAAGAAAATGATCAAAACTATGGACAAACGACTTTAAAACGTCCGCTTACTTTGATAAATGTTTTATCAGCATGTTCAACAAGTCAAAGTTATTCTTCGGAATGCGATAGATCAACTTGTGCACCTGATTGACGCGCATCGGCTTGTAGTCGTTCTTGACCGCCTTGATGAACGCATTGTGATGCGTGTGCGTCATCAGCGGCTCGGGCAAATTCCGCAGGTAGCTCTTCAGCGCGCTGGTGACGGTCTTCGTCTCCCACTCTTGCGCATCGTCCAGATTGACCTTGTCCATTTTCCTGCGGTCCAGGCTCATGGAGAGCAGCTTCGTCACCTTGCTCGTCACCCCAACAACGCGATACAGCCCCTGTTCTTCTAATCCGCGACCTTCGAGTGTTTCAATGCAGCGCTTTACGAACTGCATGCCAATGTCGTCGAGTGTGTATTGTACTTCGTTTGTTTGTCGTATTTGTGGTGTTAAATATGTCTAAACAAAACAACAACTTTAAGGTTAAAACTGCTTAGTTTGAAAACGTAGTTTTATGTGCATACCGGTTCTTTTCCATCCATAATATCCAACCATGCCTTGCGGTCTTGTTCGCTCTCCGCCTGAAACGTCTGTATGACGCCTGGTTTGGAGTCGACTTCCAAATCGAAACAGAAACGCTTCTCGATGGAATCAGAAGGTCGGCGAGTGCATGCGGAAAGAATCATCTCTTCCGGCTGGCCGGGCGACTTGCTAGTCATCTGATTGTACGGCACGATCGTGAACAGCTTCGTGTTTTTGTCGTACGTGCAAAAGTGCTTCGTCCACGTCTGCCCAAACGCCTCGGCAATTGCCAATTTTCCTTGAAAGGTGAAAATAAAATCAAATCGTACACTTGCAAAGCAACCAACCACTAGAGAGAATCATAAAGTGAGTCATGCATGCTTGGAAGAATACAATTTGGAAACAGCTGACAAAGTATATTTGGTTGCATAATCTTGTGAAGTGTGCTTACTCTTCTCCAGCAAAAACAAGTACCCTTCCTTGCGTCCCTTGAGCGTCTTGATATTATCCTGCTGCTTCTGTATCTCGGCCATGCGTTCGTGCAGCTTGTCCTTGTAGTCCTCGAAGTTGTCGCGCGTCTTTTGTATCCGCAGCTGCAGGTCGCCCTTGTACGGATTGAAATCTTTCGCCACTTCGTAACCCTGCAAACGCAGCAGCCAACAATTAAACATCCCACACATCGTGTGCAAAAGTTACCTGATGATAGAATGTCAGCCAGCCAATCATGAAACCCAGGAGCGTCTCAACAAACTCGAACTTCTTGCGCTCGTGCACCTCCTGAATCAGGCACACGTACTGCATGCTCGCGTCGCAGAAGTGCCGCTTCTCCATGCCGACAGTGGCGTCGGCCTGATTAAAACAAACAACATGTTACGCTCGCAACCACCCACGCAGTACGGATTAGGTTGATGATGATATGTTGATATGCGATCAATTGCACTGCACATTCAATTAGCGACACAACGAAATTGATTGACGACGCAACGAGGCTTAATCGTCACATTATTGTTACAATATTGTTTTCAGGTAACTTGGAGCTCCGAATTTGATATGTTTTGATCGCGCTGGGCAGGTGATGATCGCGAATCATAACAAACAGCAGCAGCGAAGGCAAGAGTGGGCCGCCGAGGCGCAATTGCGTACGGCGCGCACGCGCGTCCATTTTGCCGCCTCTGCTGCGTCCTGCGTGCATGCACCAGTAAATCAATAAACACTTTCGGGGCGCCCGCCAACGCAAACTTTAAACTTTACACAGCGTCCACTAACAAGCATTAAAAAATGCGATAAATCATAAATTAAATGATTACCTCTTGCAGTGCCGCTTCATTCTGCTTCTTGTTCGTTAGACTCAAGTAGCGCTCCTGCGACTGGCAGAATTTCACCGTCTGCTTGTCGAACTTCTTCTTATCCGTGCGCACTTTCACAATGTGATCCTTGCGGAAGTTTTCCAATGGTGCTAGCACTTGTTTGTCTGCATTTTCCAACTGGAAACACCGAAAAAAGGCAATTCATGTCACAACATCCAAAGACAGCGTAATTGTTTAATGCCTATGTACGCATAATTATACATTTCTAATTACAGATGTAATTAACTAATTTCAAGCTTGTTTTGCGACTCAAGACTATAAGAAATAAAAACCTTGATTGATATAACTAGCGTTTGAGAGTCAAACGAAAGTAACGCAAAAAAATAGTTTAAGTTCTTTGGGTCGTCGCTCGCTGTTTCTTACTTACCATGCGGTCTCTTTCATCTTCAATGTTATTGATCAAGGCGCCGAATTCATGCAGCGACTTGCAGATGACCATCTCGTCGTCGGTTTGGGTGCCGCCGATGCATTCGAAAGTGAAACTTTTCAAACTCTTCGCAAACGTTCGCTGACATGTGCTGAGCTCTGCAAAAGCAAAAGTTTGCAATTAATACATATGTATACATAACAGAGGCTATGATAATTACTCGAGCAGAGAACGTGCATTAATCATATTCTAAGATTGGAAACAAAAGTTGTTTGACATGTTCATATAGTTGCTTTTGTTTGTTGTTTGATTTGATCTGATGGTTTTTGTTCGTTTGATTGTTGCATTTTGCGTTGAACATTGCGCAACCGCAGTTTTCGATTTCATGCACTATGATTTCCACATTTCCAGTGCATAGTGCAGTTAAGCCGCGTATGATTTGGCACGTGTCTGCACGTGTTATCTTAATGTGCAGAACGTGCGCACGGCGTTAGTTATTTGGCGAGTGCTGTGTGTGGTGTCTGCGGCGATGATACATTTATATTCAACAGACACGCGCATTATGCATGCGGATGGAAAAGCACTCATAAAGTAGTTTCATGCGCGTTGAAATTGGAAGTTACACTTGCACCCCTCTTTTGGTTATTACACGGATCACGCATAGATAAGTGCTCGGTGCTCTGGGTGCTCATCGCGCACACATTTCACACTCGAGGCACCCTCGAAAGCCGACACTATCGACACCAGCGCACGCCATCCAAAATAGTTGTTATCATGTAATAACGACGGTTGAGATGAAACATGAAAGTTTTTCATTTTTTGGTTATACAAGAAGATTTCAAAATGGCACCTTCCATGTCCAATTTGTACTTATAACGTAGGCAGCCCAATATACAAATAAACACTCAAAGCAAGCCGGCACGACATCTACTTGTTGTTGTAAGAACTTGAAAAAAGAAAATGCAAATTATGATTAGGATTACACACACGTCAAAGGTCTACTCCACCCCGAAAGGATTGGATTTCGCAAATTATCATTGGGTTACACGTGCCGCGTTGCGCGTGGGGGTTATTAAAGTTTAATAAACTTATTACGGTTTCCCGCTGGCGGTGCACTCAACCCGACACCCAAGACTCGAGATGTGTACACACCGTTACAAGTTACACCACTCTGGGAGATTACAAGTGCATTACGCACACACCCACACAAACGTTAAATCCAAACCAACAAAAAGACTCTCCCCCAACCTGATGTAATAGGAAATCATAATATTGGTAGAAAGCACGAACGCAGTTATCAAGGTGATTGATACCTTAGAAAAGAACAAGTGACAAATTCACAGAATTCGCAGTCGCACGAAAGGAAGAATTATTACGTCATATATTTAGAAGATTCATTCATACGGATGAGGGATGTACAGCAAGATCATAAGGGGGATGATTTTCTGGACCTTGAATTGGGGGACCTAGAATTTCGTGATATTCGAGCATTTCTCTAATAGAATGGAGTGAGGGAGGAATAAGAAACGTTATCATAATAAATCACAACACGCAGTTTTCTTTGGATTCCTGCAATATTTACTGTTATTGCATTGATATCAAAGGGGCTTTACCTTTATAGTATCCTAGAAATCAATTTATCACGCTTGGAAAAGTAACATTGATGAAAGAGTTCAAATCAAGCTGAAATATCCCCACAAGTTTGTAATAGGAACAAAGGCCAAACAAAACTAAGTAATAAAAGTGTAATCTGTACCAGTAGTTCTCAATGTGGGAGTCGCAGAAAAATGTTTGTCAGCTCAGTCACACCTGTTTTTCTACATATTTGTTCTACATATTTATAGTTGTTGAGGATCATCAGACGAGCACCAGAAAAATATTTAAAAAATTGTTCTTGACTTATGAATCTTAGATATCAACAGTTATTTACTATCAATTTTGAAAATTTCAAGCGGTAACTTAAAGATGAAAATTTATTATCTATTCCAATTGATTTCAAATCTTGAAAGTAGAAATTGTCCCAAATCTTAGAGAATTAATTTTAAAATGTTTTCCAACTTATTACCTAACCCCCCCCCCCCACCCCCCCCCACCCCCTTCGCCCCTCCCTCTGCTTCCCTTCCCGGTGCCTTTACTTTTGTTC
>JARJDQ010000359.1:0-12914 GCA_030264215.1 Geostiba sp. GC000077 | reverse complement strand
AACGAGACGCACACTTCGAGTACTCGCTCTTTGGTAGAGCAGGACGGTAGGACGGCAAGAGCGAGGGAGTATACATTTTCAATGAGTTTCAGTTGGAAGTGAATGTTAGTCGGCAGGATGTCTTGCGAAGGATAATATTTTGAGAGGTGCTGTTTTCTGGTAAGGTAAGGGTAGAGATGTGAGAATGGAAGATGTATAAAAAGTATGGTTAATGTACTATATGAATAGTTGTGAGGATATAGACAACAAACGATGGTTTTGGGTCGAAAGCTCGATAGGTTGTTAATCAACAGGATATCTCAAGAAGGATAATGTTGAGAGACTTGGGGCTTTCTAAGAAACCTTTAGAACCTTCTAAGGAAGAAGAATGTGGAGTTTGGTTGATGTCCAATGAACAGGAGCAAAGATACAGGCAAAAATCCATGATTTTTCTTGGAATACTTGTTAATCAACAGCATAACTCATGAAGGATAATTCATGATAACTTAGCGCATNAATTGCCAAGAAAAGATGATTTAAAGTCGAAAGGTTGCTAATCAACAGGATATTTCAAGAAGGATACTATTTAGACACTTCGGGTTTTCCAGGAAACATTTAGGACCTTCTAAGGAAGAATTATGTAGATTTTGGTTGATGTCCAATGAACAGGAGTAAAGATACAGGCAAAAATCCAAGATTTTTCTTGAAATAGTTGTTAATCAATAGCATAACTCATGAAGGATAATTCATGGTAACTTAGCGTTTCCCCAATGTATTAATACATCCAAAAGGAAGAGGTGTACAAATTTTAGGGGATGTTCTACCAATAGACACGAAGAAATTGCCAAGAAAAGANGGAAACATTTAGGACCTTCTAAGAAAGAAGTATGTGGATTTTGGTTGATGTCCAATGAACAGGAGCAAAGATACAGGCAAAAATCCATGATTTTTCTTGGAATACTTGTTAATCAACAGCGTAACTCATGAAGGATAATTCATGGTAACTTAGCGCATCCCCAATGTATTAATACATCCAAGAGGAAGAGGTTTACAAATTTTAGGGGATGTTCTACCTATAGACAAGAATATATAGACAAAAAACTAAACTTATTTATGAATTTTCAATCAAAAAGTGAGTATATCTCCAAAACTAGCAAACATATACCGATCGTACTGTCAGCCCTTGCTAAGCGTAAAACGGGTACAACAAAGAGCATCCATTAAAATTTTAAGGGATGCCAAATAAATACCCTTAAATGCTTAAAGATACAGCCCGAAAACTAAGCAAAAATCAATTTGATAGTTTTCAGAGCGTATGCCATGGTGAGTTTCCACATGACCCCAATCAAAAACATTCCCCATCCCCCCACCCACCGCCCCCAACAATACTTTACCAAGGCGCTGCCGGCACGGCGCTCCTTTCTACAACGGCTACGACCACTCTGACCCTCTTTGCTTTATTACTCCTTTTTTTGTGCCCAACGCTCACCTTCGTGTGGCGGCGCTGCCGTCGCTTCCTTCTCGGCCTCCTCCTGCTCTGCATACAAACCCTTAAAACGCATTTCGTGACCACTTGGATTATCGATCAAGCAAACAGCACTTTCCAACGTTTTCTACTTTCTGGGTCCTTCCTCATACGACCCGACCCGTACGACGTGAATATAAAATAAAATGCACGCAAACAGCGAAGAACCCAATGCGTGTATATTGGGTGGCATACGTTGCTACGACCGAAACAAAAGCAACAATAACAGAAGTCAGAACTCAGAACAAAAAAAAACAATCAATAATAATAAAAGACAAATGTACAATTTTACGATTACGTAGTAAGGGTACTTGAATGACATTTATCAAGCAACCCCTTGCATCATCATTTCGGTAATGTCGTACTTTTAATGAATGTCGTTGTCGCGTCGCGTGCGCCCACTTTGTCCCCGATATCAATTTATGAAATGCACGATGAAGGGGCTGAGCAACGCCACCCCCTTCGCGCACTCACCTGAAGTGTGTCCACGTGTCTCACTTGACATCTATGAGTAATCACGATATAATTGCGCTTTTCATGTTGAACTTTTGGTTGTGAACATTTTACGTGTGCTTAATCATGAAGTGCTACTATTCGAATGTTCACATCAACGGTCGCATCGAAGATATGTACAGTCAAATAGTATATCGAGTTTTTTCAACTCAAATCAACAGAATGAAATCTTTGATGTTACAAACGCAATGTTACAAACTATACACATGTAAGTGATTAATGATGAATATTTAAGGGATGAAAATTTCCGATTGCCGCATTTTGAGGAGGGGGGGATGAAGATTTGTGCCTCTGACGAGAGCAAACCTCTCCAATTAGTCCGCGTTTGCCTAACGCATTTAGCGTGCGATAACGCAGGCACGGAGCGCAGAGGGGTGGCGAAAGGGCGCGCCGCCCTAATCCATTTTGTATACACTACTATGCACGCTTCGGCCGACGGCGGCGGCTGACACAAAGTGAGCAAATTTCATACAAAATAGTATCCGTTTCATTTTTGTTTATAATGTTTATATCTCAGTATCTATTGATACAATCATTTTCAAAATTTGATCAAGTCTTCTTTGAGGTGTTTCGGGTAACATATAAAAATCCCGGAGGTTCTATGTCTTTGCCTTCTTGAGATATCCTGCTGATTAACTGATGTTTCAAGAATTGTTTAAAGAATTGTATTTTCTTAGGGGTTTTCGACAATATCTCAGGAACTAAACATTCAAATTGATTTAAAATTTAAAGAGGTGTTCCTTGAAAGTGTGTTGATAAAGTGCTGAAGACTCGAGGTCGTTAAGTTCATGGAATCCTGAGATATCCTGTTGATTAACTGATATTTCAAGAATTGTTTCAAGAATTGTGTTTTCTTTGGGTTTTTCGTCAATATCTCAGGAACTAAACATTCAAATTCATTTAAAATTTAAAAAGGTGCTCCTTGAAAGCTTTTTGATAAAGTGCTGAAAACTCGATGTCGTTAGGTTCGTGGAATCCTGAGATATCCTGCTGATTAACTGATGTTTCAAGAATTATTTAAAGAATTGAGTTTTCTTTGGGGTTTTCAACAATATCTCAGGAACTAAATATTCAAATTGATTTAAAATTTAAAGAGGTGTTCCTTGAAAGCTTGTTGATAAAATACTGAAGTCTCGAAGTCGTAAGGTTCGTGGAATCCTAAGATATCCTGCTGATTAACTGATGTTTCAAGAATTGTTTAAAGAATTGTGTTTTCTTTGGGTTTTTCGTCAATATCTCAGGAACTAAACATTCAAATTGATTTAAAATTTAAAAAGGTGTTCCTTGAAAGCTTTTTGATAAAGTGCTGAAAACTCGATGTCGTTAGGTTCGTGGAATCCTGAGATATCCAGCTGATTAACTGATGTTTCAAGAATTGTTTAAAGAATTGTGTTTTCTTTGGAGTTTTCGACAATATCTCTGGAACTAAACATTCAAATTGATTTAAAATTTAAAGAGGTGTTGCTTGAAAGCTTCTTGATAAAATGCTGAAGACTAGACGTTTGTAAGTTCGTGGAATCCTGAGAGATCCTGCTGATTAACACACGTATCCTTTTCAGGTTCAAGTATTAGTTTTTCGCGAATATCTCGAATACTATTCATGCGATTTTCTTTCTAATTTTTGCAAACCACGCGCAAATAATGCCCAAATCCAACAATTTAAAAAAATCTTAGGTAATTGCAATGTGTGTGTGGAAAAAATCGCGAATTAATTAGCAACTTTTTAAATACGCTTCCAATCTTTGTTTGCAGGCCGTCGCACTCCCAAAACTGCCAATACCGGAGCTGCAGCAGACGCTGGAGAAGTATGAGAAGACCCTGCAGCCGCTGCTGGACGATGAGGGCAGGCAGCGTGTGCGGGCGATGGTGGGGCGCTTCGGGGGCGAGGGTGGTCTGGGCCGGCGGCTGCAACTCTACCTGCTCGCGCGACAGTCGAAACTCGACAACTGGGTAAACACACCAGCAATGATGGTTGCATGTCATGCGTGTTTCCATTAATACTTTAAATTAATCCTCAGTACCTCAGCATGTACTTACCACACTGTATATAAATCGCTTGCACTAGCGCCACAAGCGCGCATGGTGCAATTTCGCCGTTTCACCAGCGGGAGCTGGCTGAATGCGCTGGGGGGCCGCAGGGGTAACAGTTCCTGCTGTTTCTGCTGTCACCTGCAGGCTGACATCCCGCCGAACGATTGCTTCCCAAAAACACAAAACACTTTGACCTAACCTATCAACTGAAATGAAGCGAGGCCTCCATCCGAGCCGAATGTAATGCCGGGTTTACACTTGTAACAAATCTGTTATATAACATCGATGTAAAAACCTGGATATTTTCCGAGCGCGTGATATTCGGATTGCTGATAACGCTCTCAAATGCTCAGATATACAAATGTTACATGTAACTCTAGCAACACTAGCAAATTTGCTACAAGTGCAACGTCAGCTTTAGGTGTATAATAAGTTGCCTACAGTAAACATTGTCGCTTCAGCGAATCGAAGTTTTTATGCGTGAAACTTCGTTTTTTCAAATGGAAAAAAACGCAGGGCAAGATGGAAAACCCCATGGGGCTCAAGGGAATTACCCAACGAGCTCTTTCGCACTCCCCCCGCTCTTGCAATCTCGTGACGTCCGTCGAACGCCGAAGTTTTACGAAATGTTGCACGGCAGTTCCACTGTTCCACTGTTCCACCTTTCATGCTTTCATTCATGACGCAACCTTCTCTTGAGCCCCAGCGGCGCACCCTCACCGTCAAACTTTATCGGTATGAGAGGGCGCGGCGGGAAGGGGGGAGTCTAGCAAGTACTTTATACAGCCAATCCCCGTGGGGAGATTAAAAATTATAATTGGATTGCGTTTGATTGTTTGCGCAAATACCCTTGCTCGGCAAATACGCACGATGCACGGCAACTGTTTGCGCACCTCCAACGCCTAGCAGCGCCATCTAGCGGTGCTTTTCACAAGTGCCGAATGCAAAAACAAAAGTCACATTGATTCACATGGTTCACAGAAGAACAAAAGCAGAAGGAGGCAAAAGAGGAAGGAGTAGCGCAAGGATTTTCCGCACAGAGGGGAAAATCCATATCTAGCGGCGCTCCCAATCAGGAAAATCCTGATGACCACGCCTTAACGCCTATATGTACCTAGACACATTAGAAATGAAAGCTGCATGCTTGGTTGCCTGATTTGACTAATATTATTAACATTTGTATTGACAGCACCGTGACAGCACAGCACCTCACGAGCACCACTTGCACCTAACCAAACTAACGCGCTAATCAATCTTGAACTTGTAGGCTGTGAATTATTGGTTGGACGATATGTACCTCAAGAATCACCTGGCGCTGCCGGTGAACTCCAATCCAGGCATGGTGTTCCCCCCGCGCCACTTCAATACGATTCTGGACGTCGCTCGCTTTACGGCGCGCATGATCGACGCAGCTGTCACGCACAAAGCGATGCTCGATCGGCGCGAGTTGCCTGTAGAGCGAGCGACATCTAGGGAGCCCGGTCAGGCGCTCTGTATGGCTCAGTATTACCGACTATTGGGCTCCTGTCGTCTTCCAGGCAAAGATAGGGACTCGCAACATGCGGCGCCCCATCCGGCCGGGGACGAGCTCACCACCGAACATGTAGTGGTCATCTGCAGGAGTCAACTGTACTGCGTCCCGGTGCAGGCGCCCGATCGCGGAAGACTCACCGAGGATGAAATCTGCGCGCAGCTCCTGTACATTCTAGACGATGCGCCCTGCCTGACAAGTCCCCCCCCGCCCATCGGGTTGCTCACTGGTGCGCCGAGGAACAAGTGGGCGGAAGCCCGAGAGACTCTATGTCGCGATGACCGCAACCGACATAACCTCGAACTTATCGCGAGGAGTTTACTGGTGATCTGCTTGGATGAGCCGCTGCCGACGTCGTTCAACTGTCGCCTGCAAAAAGGTGGCAAGGGGCACAACACGGGCGGCAGGGACGAGACCAATCTAGCCCTGCAGATGATCCACGGCGGTGGCTCCAGCTACAACACGTCGAACCGTTGGTTCGACAAGACCATCCAGCTGGTGGTCAGCGGGGACGGCGCCTGCGGCTTGTGCTACGAGCACTCCTCCGCCGAGGGCATCGCAGTCATACAGCTCGTCGAGAAGCTCTACAAACACGCCGAGGAGCTGCCGAGCAGCGAACCCCCAGCGTCCTCGTCGCACCTTCCGCCACCGCAACGTCTCGAATGGAATCTCGAGGCGGACGATCATCGCCGCATTGAGGACGCCGCCAACTTTCTCGATAACCTCGTCAAGGACCTGGACTACCAGGTGTTTAGGTACATCGGCTACGGGAAGGACTTTATCAAGTCCAGCAAGGTAAGTCCGGACGTCTACATCCAGCTGGCGCTGCAGCTGGCGTACTATCGCCTCTATGGGAAGCTCACCGCGACGTATGAGAGCGCCTCGACGCGTCGCTTCCAACACGGCCGCGTCGATTGCATCCGGTCCGCGAGTCCCGAGGCGCTCGCCTGGTGCCAAGCGATGGTGCTGCCCAAGGAGGACGAGAAGAAGGTCACCTTCCATCTGGTGAGCGATGAGGTGAAGCTGCGCCTGTGGGAGGCGGCCGTCAAGCAGCAGACGAAGGAGATGATCGACAACATCCTCGGGCAGGGCATCGACGCGCATCTGCTGGGGTTGCGCGAGGCGGCGAAGGAGACCTCGCCCACGGCCAGCCATCCGCTGCCGGAGATCTTCACCGATGACAGCTATCGCCTCGCAAACAAGTTTCTGCTCAGCACCAGTCAAGTGGCGACCTCGGACGACACTTTTATGGGTTACGGCCCCGTCGAGCCGGAGGGCTATGGTGCTTCGTATAATCCCAAGGGTAGTCATGTGATCTTTTGCTTGTCGGCGTTCTGGAGCTCCGAGAGCACTAGCAGCTCCAGGTTCGCGCAGTCCTTGGAGGAGAGCATGAATGCGATGAAGGAATTGCTCTCACGGCCAGTATAAAACTCTAACTATAAAACAAAACATATCAGTAAACGTACATCGTAACGGAAACAAAAACAAAAGAAGAAATATTTATACATTTGTTGAGAACTCCAGAGAGATTCACAGAGGAATTATTTACACTGCTTTTACTACTGCTTTGAACCAGATGATATTTATTGAAAAGCACTTATTTTAGAGGTTAGATAAGACTTTTGAAGTTTAGAAAATATGCTTGTTGAAACTTTAAAGTTTATCCGACATTATTTAGTTGATATTGGTACTGCTAGCGCCACCTAGAAGTCAAGAACGGAACTAAGCACTTTATACCAGGCTTTATAATGCTACCAACACACAAAACGTGAACAACGCTAGAAATAAAGCAAATACACTAACAACTATTTAATATTTACACAAAGAAAGAAATTTAGCTTATTTATGCATTATGCCCAGTTGTTATCAAACGTTGTGAATGCTTAAGTTTTCAATTATCGATTTGCGTAGCGACGTGGATATTAAATGAAACCAAAACATATCAAAACATATCACTAGTTTGTAAGATTGTAAGCACACTTTTAGATGTACAACGTATAATGTATCAATTAATTGATTAGTGTGTAAGGGGTGTAATTAATCTTTAGTGCTTTTGGGAAATGTTTAAAGTGTAAAACTTTAAATATTAACAAAAACACGAAACAACTGAGAAACGGATACATATCATGATGTAATACTTATAGCTAAGATATATCTAAACATATCAACGTATAGGGTATAAGGTTAGGTATAAGTATAATAAAAGTTAAACTACGACTGATCAAGTATAAAGCGTAAATAATCAACCTTAGTTTTAAAATATTTCTTTACACTTTATTTAGTGTTGTATAATTGTATAATTGAAGAAGTTATGATTTTATTGCTGTGATTTTAGGTTAGGTGTATTTGACGATTTCAAAAGATTTATTATTATGTTAGGTTTTGAGTATAGTGTTTGTTAACTATTGATTATTGCTTAATGATAGTGTTTAAAGATATACTTTATTGCATTCCTTACTCGTCACATATCTTGATATATCGCATTAAACAAGATACAAAGATATGATATGATTAAATTAACCAGTATATCATAGCTGTATAAACAATAAGACATATGAATAATGAAGAATAAACAGGCAGGGTTGCATAACTAAAGCCAATAGTCTTAATTATAGGTTATAAGGTCATAATCTTATTTTAACGATAATATACATGTGGTTTAGTAACCTAACCTTAAAATTGCAAAAAACTAAAACGAATGAAACCAATCTTGATATTATGATATTAATATTGATGAAAAATGACGTAATTATTCGCCAAGCTTTAATTGTTGATCGTTGATGGTTGTTGCTTGGTTTAGAATTTTGTATGCGTACATTAATCATTAGTGGAAACTCAAAAGTAAAGAAAAGTAAATTAAAAAATACAAAAAAAAACTATCAAGCCACGAAACACAAGAGGGCAATTCGCTACAACTGTCAATCTAGTTAATGAATCAACAAAACGTACATATTTACTCAAAACATATTAATATCACTTATAACACCGTTCAGCCTGTAAAAACGACGTGGTTGGCCATGGAAATGTGATTGGCTTACCGGAAATAATGAATTTCATTAGAATTTTTGAATATCAATCAGTTTGAGGTTACAAACAATGCAACGATGCCAAATTTCTTGCATTTGTTGGCAACGGCGCATTTTCAAGCCAAACACCATCTGTTCCCAACATTTCCATGACCAACCACTTCGTTTTTATACGCTGAACAGATTATATGACATATGGACATATCGAATACATATCAGGTACATATCAACGTACAATGTGTACAAAGGACTATTGTAAAATGTAAATGTAATACATTTGTGGTTATTTATGTATTGGACAAACTGCCTTTTTCGATATTATTAATAATTGATGATGATTAATGATCCAGGGATCTATATGATTCTTGCTATTCTCAATTTTCATCTTTGAATGAAGAAACCCCAAAAGTATAATCCTAGATCTGAATACATATCAATTATATTGTCGTTTTGAATTTTAGATCAATATTATCTTATTGATTAATTATAGTAGAACTATTAGATATTATAGTTGTAGATGTACATAGATGAAAATGGTTTCATAGAAAACTCGTGTATTAGCAATATGATAGAATTTATTCATTGTGACAACGGCTATTGTGTATATCTGTATATTGATAAAGGAAACCAAAACTTTTATGTGCAGAATCACAATTCTGAAAATAGATACATTTTCTTTACTTTATGTTTTATGGAATTTTAGAGGAATGATAGCTTTAGAATTAAAGAAAACGTTCACTGTTACAATGTATAAGCCCGCACAGTATAACTTGTCCACGTAATACAATATATTATCAAAAAAAAAGTGAAGAAATTCAATCGTGAATTGTAACAATGAATTATAATTATTGTCTAATTGTATTGGTATTGTATTGTATTGTATTGTATTGTATAAAATGATCGATGAAAAACGAAAGACATCAATGCATCAATAATTCATAAATACATTCACATTATAGATCATGACACAACATTCATAGTAACGAGCAAGACTAGAAATAATTTTAAGTTTGAAGCGTTTGAAGCGTTTGAAGTATGTACATTGCGAGCCAAAATTATTGATGCCATTTGAATTTCCCGCAAAATTTCGAAACAGATGTCAAAATCATAGCGTGGGAAATTCAAATTACTTCAATTATTTTTGATCGCCCTGTACCTACTACATATTTCTACTATTTAAGTATTGTGCAACAGTAGCACGTACATGATACACACGTGACACGTAAACACTTAAAATGTACGGATGTAAAGATGTAAAATCGTATAATGTAAGAAGTAGTAAGAAGTAAAAGAACAAACTTGTAGATGTTTAGTGCAATGTGCAATTCGAAGCAAGAGCAAGAATGTAGTAGTTGCCCTGTAGACCCTGTAGACCTAAACTAAGTCCTAAACACTAGAAAATGTTGTTAAATATGTGCTTGTTTAGTTGATGTTATTTTTGCTAAATATATGTATTTAGTTACAGTTAACAGAGTATGCAGGTGAAGATGAGACGGTTGAAGAAACTAAATGTTTAGTGATTGCAAAGAAAATGTAATTTTTTGTTGATTGAACGATGAATAATAAAGAGAATATAATGGCATTTCAAAACACTCACTATATTACTTTGTTTCCCGATCAAATCGATACATGTAGCGCCATCTGTTATACAAAATCATCACTAACTTATACATTTTTGTTTTATAAATAATTTGATAGCATTTAACAAAGACTACCTAACTTTTTTTAATTGCTAAATATGTAATGTAATGTTTGTGCCATTTTGGTTATTATTTTAGCTAAATTAAACACAAATTAATAACATTTCAGTATTGATTTGATACTTCGCGAACAGATGGCGCCACATGCCCTAAACTGTTGTTGCAGCCGAACCATGAACCAGGGCATTGAGCCGAACATGCATTGTTTAAATTAATTGTATTTCTAATCCCAGAATTCCTCAATTTTGATAATTCTATGAAAAGACGAACTGTGACGGACCAAGTTATTGACCAATCAAACATGTTGTGATTCCAACACCATGCGTTGTGATTGGCCCGAATTCAAAACCAATTCGTAAACAAGCTGATCGCTGATGACAGTGCCATAACCTCAAACTGCCGTACATCTGTGCAACATTTCTTCACGGTTTCACGTTCCCGTTTGGTCGGCTTGCATTGTGCACTGTTGGCTGTACGGCATGGTCTAAATTACGCGAGAACGTGCATGCAGCTCCAAATCTTCGTCCCTGCACGCGCACGCCGTCGGCCGCGCTCGCCATGTTCAAGAACACCTTCCAGAGCGGTTTCCTCTCCATCCTCTACTCGATCGGCAGCAAGCCGCTGCAGATCTGGGACAAGAAGGTGAAGAACGGCCACATCAAGCGCATCACCGACGAGGACATCCAGTCGCTGGTGCTGGAGGTGATCGGCTGCAACGTGAGCACCACGTACATCACCTGCCCGGCGGACCCGCGCAAAACACTCGGCATCAAGCTGCCCTACCTGGTGATGATCGTCAAGAATCTGAAGAAGTACTTTACGTTCGAAGTGCAAGTAAGGCTGCATGTACACACAGCGACACAAGAGCCGTGTGAACATAGTTCATACTTTCATTATCCTTAATCTAATTGGTAATTGCAGATATTAGATGATAAAAATGTGCGGCGTCGCTTCCGGGCGAGCAACTACCAGTCGACGACGCGCGTCAAGCCCTTCATCTGCACGATGCCGATGCGGCTGGACGATGGATGGAATCAAATTCAGTTCAACGTCGCCGACTTTACGCGCCGCGCCTACGGCACCAACTACGTCGAAACGCTGCGCGTACAAGTCCACGCCAACTGCCGCATTCGGCGCGTGTACTTCTCCGATCGTCTCTACTCCGAGGACGAGCTGCCGTCGGAGTTCAAACTTTTCCTACCCATACAGAACAAGTCGAAAACGTTGACCCAGTGCTAATGCTAACCTAACCTTAAAATTACTTTTAACATAAAATAAACGAGTAAAGCCTAGTTTACGGTGGCGGTAACTATGGATGCCAATTAAACAATCATGGCAGGCACCATAAACTAGGCTTAAGACAACCTTCACTTAAGGCATTTGCCTTACAGGTGTAGCTTTTGTATTCATATGCAATATCAATATTTATTAAGTTTATTTCATATTAACCTCACTTTCGAGTGTTTCTGTTCCTGCCACAGCAGCGTTTGCACCAGGCGACCAAAAATAGTAAAAATACTCGTCCCACCCTACGCTAAGTAATCGCTAGACACGTCGGATCAAGGATCAAGATTGACGAAACATGGAAACATTATATTGCTCTGTTCGCTGTAATGCTAATGTAGACGTGGACGTGTTTTAACCTAACTTAATTTTTTTCCTCGCCTCCGTTACCCTTGCATCTTCCCCAGATCAAGGCAGAGCACAATTTCGCCTGTAAAAGACGAATCTGGTTTGAACCGAACGTAAACTTTAAGCTTGGAGTTTGATCGATATCGATGGAAACCAAGAAGACAGAAGTGGAAACCAGCGACGGCGACGTGGAGACGAACGCAATGAGGACGACCGATGACCGACCCAACTTTGAAATCTGCTGAAATGATGACTGATGAGATCGCGGCGGAGTGAAGACGCCCTAGATGACGCGCGCGTCTATTGTTCGACCGTCAATACGCGCCCTGTCAATGTTTTCTATTGAAAGAGTGGATGTTAAGGTTAACATACATCGAAGAAACATGTGTGAAATTGCGTCTCAACGTGTGATCAATGCCTATCCAAAGGTAAGGTATTATTCACACGAAGAAACGCACGTTTAGTTTGTTGTAGAAAAAGGATACTCATCGCCCGATCGGCGTCCCACTCGGTCTGAAAGGTAACCAGCAGAGATCCGGGGCCCTGCTCCTCGAAGTTTTCCACCGCGCCGAATTCTTGGCATTTTTCGGTAATGAGTTTGTATTGTGCTGTGGGCGGCAGCTGAAAAAAAAATTGAAACTTTTAGTGTTGAGTTTTTGTTATTATTGTTTTGGTTTTGCTTACATTTGATATCAAAAGTTTGCACTTTTTCCGATCGTTGAGCAGGTTGACGCCGCCCCCACGCATCATATTGCCGCCCCCACCGTTGTTCATCGAATTGTACATATTCTGCTGCTGGGGGCGGTCGCGGTCATTGTTACCGTTGCCGGCGCCGCTGAAATTGTAGCCGCCGCCGAGACCCAGCGACGGCTTATTGGACTCGTAGCCGGTGGAGTAATTCCTGCCCATGTTCTGCCCCATGCCCGATTGATTCCCGCCGCCACCATAGTTGCCGCCCCCGCCGCCGCCTTGATTAT
>JARJDQ010000355.1:0-10180 GCA_030264215.1 Geostiba sp. GC000077 | reverse complement strand
TTTTTAAGAACCACTCGATAGATATTAACATGTGTAATATTTCGCAATTATGGTGACATTATTCTTATACATATTGTTGAAAATCTATAATTCACAGCAAACATAAAAATATAAATGTGAATGGAAAAATACTGGGTGATTCTGCAATGGATTCTGTAATGGCTTATATTTATGATATAAATATAGCACCCTGTAGCATCCTGTATAAATAATATTGAAAATTTAATAATGTAATAAGACACTAGCGCTGGCGGTGTGACAAGCAATTTGCATAAACATGGCACCAAAATAAAAAACATAAATTATATGTAAATTTGGTAAAACTCAATATTTAGACGTTCGAATTCCATATGTTTTAACAAATTGCCAAATATTCCCCAAAATTAGAGAGTGTCAGAAGCATTAAAATTTACTAAAATTAAAATATTGCCATTATACGTTATGTTCTGTGGTATGCAACCAAACCTACCTAGATCGCAGTAATTTTAATCATATTGGACACGTTGTATAATATAATATTATTGTACATGCATGAATATTCAAATTATGCAAACAAAATGTTTCAAATCTCGGTTTTTCTCTTATTTGACTAATTCCATCCATGTTTCTTGATTGCAGGTGAGTGAAGTCAGAAAAAAATGAAAGTCCCGTGGACGCATCTCGGCATAAAGAATTTTTATTTGTGCATCAAACATCATTAACAAGCAATAAACGGCAATCAATTTTTATTGCTTATGAGGTAAGTGGGAAAAGGTAATTTAAGCGTCCAGGCAAATTAAGCCGTTATTGGCGGTTTGAAAACCGCCAGCATATAGGCAACCCAATTATCGATACAAATTGCAATAATCAGCAATAATCGCCAATAACCAATTAGACATTGTTATTTTTGATTACTTAATGATAATAACGATTATTTGTAAATATGTTTGTGCTATTTTATTTGTATGTAAGTATTTTTACGACGGACTAAGAATAAAAAATGTTTACGATCGGATCAGAATGCAATAATAAAAATATAATTGGATCATAAATTATGATCCTCTAGCCTAGCATAACTATACACATATGTTTCACTTCCATCAGCATACATATTATACATCAAAACATGTTTTACGATCACGAAGATCACAGGAATTAAAAACTTATACTTTTGTGAACATTTTCTGCTTTCCAGTATTATACAGGGTGATTCTGTAAGGGCGGAATTTTACTGTATATGGGATAAATAAAAAATAATAATTTCATAATTATTGCAAATTAAATATTTGATCCATTAGCAAAATCCAACGAGAAATTATTTTTTTAAATTACAATTTTTTTTTAAGAAAGCTTAACATTAAAAGTTTTGCTGATTACTACAATAAAGAGAATTATTGGTTAATGATTTACTTTTTAAAAAGTCTGTTCTTACAGGGTCACTGCTGAAAATATTTTCCAAACTCTCGCAGCGAGCGCGTCGATGAGCAATTATTGTCTATTCCTTTTCTGATCTCCTTCGTACTTCTTTTGTTGCGCTCTTGTTTTGCACTTATATATATAATACAATTACGTTGTTTTCCACTTATATGTGTAATGTATATAAGTGGAAAACATCTGGCAACTAATATAAATTCAATTGATCTGAAATGCACTGTTTTCACTGTTACCATCATGGTTTAAAATTAAAAATTGCCATGTTGCCAAATTTAATATTTATTCTTCTTTAATATATATCTTTAAAAGTACCTTCTTCACTATTGCTCAATGTCTTCAATCCTTTAAAACCTCCATTACAGAATTACCCTGTATGTTCAAAAATTGTTCAACTTAAATATACAGTTTCCCATGAATGTTTCAATATTTTGGAATCCTTTGAAATGTTTGTTTACGCCAAACATTGATGCCGCATGTTTAGGCCGACATAAATTTCATTTTACGATGCAAATAATGTTTCATCTTGAAGTCTGTAGCGACACATTTGTCACATAATATGTGCACTTAATTATTCATGTGAAATTTTAACGCCTTTTTATGTTTTTGTGTCCTTTTCATGCGTTAAATATAAACACAAATGTTACAACGGTTTCACAGCCTGAAGTAAAATTATTGCACTGTGATACGCAAAGAGCAGGAGTGGAGTGAAAATATAAACACATATAGCGGCCCGAAATGTAGTGAAGAAACGTGTCATCGAGTTGGAACCGCTGCTCGAGGATGGCGTGAGAAGAAGTAATCGACGTAATGGCTCTTTCATTTGTCATTCGGAATCGCTTTTGCCGAGATTTATTATTTTACGAAAGACATACGAAAGGCGAAATACCATAGGCAACCCAAATTGCACATTTTCGAATGCAGCCATTTTGATTGACTGAAACACGTTATCCGCACTTCCGCATGAATTAATTCTTCTTAAATAACTCTGTTCGCTCACCTGTGCCCCGTCGCGACCAATACGGGCGGATATGACTGATGATGCTCTCGTGATTTCGTGACATTGACGATTGATCTCGAATCCCCTCGGCGCGAGCATTCGCAATACATCACGCATGCGAGAGATGCGCGATAAGCGAAACCGAGAGATCGAGGACTCGCGCCTCTTGCGCCGAGGCAGAAAAAAGTGACAAGAGAGAAGGAGCCTTTTTGGTGCTTTCGGTTTTTTTTTTTTGCCGCCACGAATGTTTCGATGTAGGCAGGCGGGTCCGTACATGGCTGTGACATTTACATATTTTCGTGCAATAATTCATTTTATATCGGAACTTTTTACGCTCGCAAAGTGTTTTTATAACTTTTGGTAGCCACGCGTTCTTTGGAGTTTTCCGCGCCGGGGCTCTCGGCGAGCAGGAACTGCTTTGCATGCGTTTGGTGTTTTCGCCGACGCGAATAAAATTGTATCGGACATTTTTCGTCACTTTATTCCTCACGCCGCACAAGCAAGCCCGTCGGAGATTGTTAGTTATTGTTGTTTACACGATGCGAAACATGAGCAAACTCACCAAGTTTATCGTTTCACTTCACTTTATTTTGTATGAAAACAAATTCATGAGACACACTTTTTTCTACCGATCGGCCACAAAACCGCATCGATTTCGGTGCGCTAAGTTTCACTTTTCCCTACCGTCCGGGAATGTTTACGTTAAGGCACATTCTCATCCATTCGTCCATAGATGGCGCTACTAGCTATCTATAAAAGTTCGTTGTCAATCTTTTGAGGACAAACTCCTATTTGTTGGACGAGCCGGTTTTCAATTTTTTCATTAAGTAATTTTATTTTCATCCTATTTTGAAGAAAGCCCCAATTTACCAAAGTAACAAATTTTGTACAACTTTCGGACGCCGGATATCTTGTTATTTAAGAACGTGCCATCGTGCCAACGATATTATGATAACGATACAAGCATAAAAAATATTTGCGGCCGAGAAGAAACGCTAAGCGCTTTGCATTTTTCTGAGGGGTTTCGGTTTCGATTTTACGAGCGCTTTCTTCTTGCATCGTAAATAAGTCGAGCGAGTGTGAAAATTCACAGTGGGCAGAAGCTGTGCAAGGAGTTTTTCGTCGCGCGAATAAAATTATGACTTAATGCGCTTGCAAAAAAAAATGTTTGCGGAGAAATGGAAAAGAAACATGGAAAAGGCGGAGTGCAAAACAAACGCATAAAGATAGCTTAGGAAAAGGAGTTAATTGCAGGACGAAAAACTGCTTAAAACTCGCCTCCAGGCGAATTCCTCCATAACAGAATCACCCTGTATGTACAAATTAAAATCTCATCTTCTACAATACTGCAGTTAGTTCTTTGTATAGTTCTTTATTATGTGTATAACAATAACAAAATCATATGCATATGAAGGTTGGGAGAGGTTAGACAAATCGCACAATATCCATTGATGTGTATGATCCATCGAGCTGTTGCTAATATAGGCAACCAAATTATCGTGAAAAGATGTAAGGCCATCAATGTCAGAATTACAACTCGTTTTAACATGTTCAAGAGGCACATTGCTCAAATCATGTTTATCACTTAAGACTTGCGTTCCTCGTGTGCTTGTGTGGTAGGCGGTTGTGGACGCCTGCAACTCTTTGGCTGTCGCTGATGCCGGTGGCCGCGCTTTCCATCCCATTGTCAGTGGCTCAGTGTACCGTCGACCACGAGCTCGTTCGACACGCGACGTCTCGACGCAGTTGCGCGCTCCTCGCGAATTCTACGAATCGGCATCTGTTTCGACTTCTGGGCTTCTGCACTGCACATCTGATGCTCATTGTGCATACGCCGCGACATCATCGGTGGAACAAAACACAAATCACAAAACAACAACGCTCCCAAACACTCGCAAAAGTTTGCGCGCTCGCGAATTTTCGCTGTTGCCGGCCAACGCACTCGTTCTTCTCGCCATTGCCAGTGGTTTTCGTTTTCCAAGTCGCCCAGCGAATTCCAATCTCATTCAAATTATAAATTAATACACAAAGTGGACAAAGTTCTAAATACCATGAAGTGACTTAACCTAAATCTATTAAAAGCATTCGTACATTTTGTGATTTTTTACAAATGACGTGTTAATTGTGTGCGTACACCGAGTGAAAATGTGAACAATTATAATTTGTGTAAGCATCAAGAAGTAATTGCTGGTTAAGGCGTAAAAGCTTCATTTTTTGTGTGGAGTTTTGAAGATTTGATTGAAACGTAAGGTAATTAAGGAAGTTATTATTATATTTCGATAAAAAGCAAACGAAGCTTACATCACACGCACTGCTCCAGGAAGAAAAAAAACCACATTAAAAGTTTCAAAATCAATCAAGCGAAAATCACGCTTCCATCAGTCTCGAGTCAAAGTCAAAAGAGTAAAGACTAATCACGTTTTATTCACTACATATTTAAATACAGAGCATTATAAACTTATATAAAAGGCACTTTAAACTGGAATGCTTTTATCTAGAATAATTAACACCCAGTAAAAAGTGATTTAGGATCCGGCATATGGCATTATTAGCCTAACGTCTAACCCAGGTCTAACCTAACCAATAATGGATCGCCAAAATTAGAATGAAACTGGATGACGGCGCAGAATTGTGAAGAAAAACAATTTGCAGCTTTCTATATGAGCCACGAGCCTCACATTCCACTAATATTTAAATCTCGTATCATGTGCTGTGTATTGTGCACACGATTCCAAAGAGTAAAGGAAGATTAGGATATTATAGGAATCGAATCAATTTGGTTGCCGATCGATTATTTTTTCTTCTCACACAAGTCACAAGTCGCGCTGAGGCCGCTGAGAATCAGAGAACTCAAAACTCAAAAGAAGTTCCGACAGGCTCGCAGTCGAAGTCGAAGTCGATTTTTTTTTATCTGTATCTAGGCTCGCATTTGGATTTACATTTTGTAATATCATAAGCAGAACGGTGCAAAGCGGTCCGTCACCGAATCCTCTTGCGTTGGATTTTTTCTTCTCGGCGCTTCGACTTCGATTTCGATTCCGGTCCATGATGGCGTCGGATGCAATAGTGAGAAAGAGAGATGACACCAAAGATCAAATTTACTTTTTGACTGCTTTGGATACAGTTATCACATTTTTGGTGAAGGCTAATATTTAAGAACAATCTAACAGGAGTAGCGTATCGCAGCGTACAATGGACCTTTTGTTATTTAATGAAAAGCATTATACGCTCCACTACGCTATTAATGTGAAAAAGTTCAACAAAAGAAATGTGTAATTCTAAAATTCGTTTGCGATGATAGTCAGGTCATTTATTTTTTTACGACCTAAAATCCAAAGAATGATTCGGTTTATGTTATTTCTATTTTTATGTCTTCATCAGGTACACTTTTCAATCTCGATTAATATCTGGATTCTGGACTTTTCTCGGATGGCAAAAACTTTGCGCCCGAAAGACGTTGAACTCGCACGCAATCGAAAAGTGTGCAAAGTTTCCAAACAATCGATGATATTCGCGGATTTATAAGAAAAATATGGTTACTTTCATTCGCTTTCCGTTTCAGTTATAGAACGGTTATAGTTTCGGTGTTGGTTGCGTTTCGCTGAGAAATAGCAAATTTAAGCTGGGCGGTTAGAAACGAACGGGCAGCGGAGAGAGGTTATGTGCTCGTGTGGTGGAGTAAACAACTTTTGTTTTCCTCCTTTTTGGCACATTGCGTTGCGGTTGCTATTTTTACTTTTTACAGAAATCCAATCAACGCAGATTGTAGCTAAATAACTTGGTACATGTTAGGGGGGAGATGGAAGAAAATAATGAAATTGTTTAAGACAATAACACACACAACAAAAAAGAGAAGCACAAAAGTTTCGCTTTCTCTTGGTGAAAAATGCGATTGGTTTAGGTTTATATTTTTCATTGTGGGCATCATAAACGTGCCTAGTTTATTAGTTGTCGAGTTAATTGGCGATGTGAAGAAATACATCTAGATTTACTACTTGGCGATCATCGCTAATTGTAAACTTTCTTGTTGTGGCTTGCGGCCGCAGCTTGATTAGTTAAAAAACGAGTTTGAACATTTCTGGTCGCTTGGTTGTATGCTGTATTTTAGGACCACAGGCCTGTTGGCTGAACATTAATTGTTTAATTATTATTTTTCCTGCGAATAAACGTTTTCTAGCGTTTCGCCGAGAATTTCTGGAAAACGTTTAGTGCAATGCTGTGAAAGAGCTGGAAAGAGCCAACTCACTGTAGGCAACTAACAATACATGTATAATGTGTTGCCTATTGTCAGGTCTTACTAATCGTCAGTCGTCATTTCATGAACATTGTATTTTACTTTTGAATACTTAATAATGCAAGGAGGTTCTCACAAGTTGTCTGCACAGCCTTCTCATCGATCTAGTTCTTCTTACATCCACTATACATCGTAATTTTAATGCGATCCAATAAGCAGTAAGCACTGTAGGTGTTGAATGACAAATGAGTTTATTGCGGCCTGCATGTGGCGCACATTATTATTGAGCAAAATTTCGAGTGCTCGTAAAGCATTCAACATGTTAGGTATACGATGAGTAAACACCGTAAATCGGTAATAGCGTCTCGTTGAAGTACTAAGCAACTGAATAACTATGCTATGCAACTTCTCCTACGCTTTGCATGCTTGGTATCTTCGGTATCATGGTGGTATCATATAAATAACATTGTTCGTTTACATAGCCATAATGTACAATGGAAACGGCGTCTGAGCGTTAGTGTACATCAATAAAGTTGTTTATGAATGGGCAATGAGCAAATGAAGCATTCTTTCTATGTTTTGACAAGCTAGCAACTTGAGTAGTTGCGGTAGTTGTATTCTTGTATTATGTTGATTTATGTGTTTACACGTTGTAAAGTACAAGTATGTAATAGAAGTAGATATTCACAAATTACAACCAGCATGATTAAATATCAAAATGTTGCGTTTTAAGGGTGTTGTCTAGACTCCCAACTCTTTATACCTGATATTATTGGAAACAATGGAAAACAGGATGAAAGTAAAACAAATAACAAAAGATTACCTTCTACAAGGTTCTCTTTTTCGAATTTACATGACTAATCTTAAGGCTGGGCTATGACAATGTTAATTCGAAGCGGACGCCGCGGTTTGTGGCGTTTGCGCGTCCATGGGGCATACAACGTTTTATGCACGTCATTTATTTACAATGTACGGTATAAATTCATGTTCAAAGTCATTAAATTCAAAAAAGAATTCGAATCTCTCAAATCATTCGCAAATTTACATCGTGCGCCATCTCGTTGAAATGTTTCGAACGACAAACCCAAAACGAACCAAATAATCTGCACCGTGCCTTCATATTTTCATTGTTTTTGAGAGTTTTCCGCAAATTCATGTTACTATTAGGGTTTCACGAGAATCTCGAAATTCAAGATCAAGATCAAGATTTTTCTTTCGAGATCAAGACAAGAATTGCCAAATGTATTTCTTGGAGAATTTTTCAAGATCGAGATCAGTCAAGATTTTGCAAGATCAATCGAGATCTTGAAATCTTGGAATTTAAACAATACATGTTATGTGATAGTGCCACAATTAAAGTTATCTGCAGTAATATAAGCCTTTAATGCGAATTAACATTGTGATAGTCCAGCCTTAAGTGTATGCTTGGTTGCATACATAGAGTATTGAATTGAAATCATGAAATCCTGAAAACGCCGGCAATAAATTTTCACTTTTTTACGAGCTGCGCGAAAAAGTCGTTGAACAATAAGTCTCGCTTATTGCCGGCGATTTATATTCGTACTTGGCGGCGAGAGGACGCGAAATAAATAATCCTGTGCGCAACCGGGCCGAAAAAGGACATTGCGTTTTTTTTTCTAACTTCAGTTCAAGTTCAACCACTTAAATATGCCTCCTGCCTTAGCGTCGCACATCTCACACTTTGCGCGGTCGCCGAAGAGCTTAATGGCTCACGTAAACGCCAAAACAGGACGAAAAAGTGCTTCGCACGGTGTTATGAAACAGAGGCGAAAACTCACAAGCTGGCAAACTTTGAGCGTTCGCGCCGCACCGTGGAAACTCCACAAAAGGATAATAATTTAACCACCGACTACAAACAGGAGGAATTCATGAGGAATGCCCTTGAAAGCACCAAGCACCAAGCACAACGTAGGACGTAATATTAGAAATATATTTTGGACAATACGGAAAATGTAGATGTAGGCAACCAAATCAACTTGGTAGCTTCGTATCGTGAAATTAATAGCCGTGAAAGCTCAGTGCCTCAGTGCTTCAGTTACAACTGCAGATTAAGTTGGTTACTAGTGGTCTACTGGTACTTGGGTAGAATGATACGGTAATTAATAGCCGCCCGGTTCAGGTTGAGACACAAACATATTTTCCTTGCCAGGTCCGAGGCAGTGGACATTAATTCGTCCTTTTTGGTTGCAGACCTAGACCTAGGGGAGTAGAGGACCTAGACCTAGAGTCCTAGACAGTTAGGCATTGGGTTCTAGTGTGCTCATGTTTTTCATCTCGTCGGATAGAGGAATGGACAATGGAGGATGGACCGATATCAGGATCACGTCAAAGCGGCATAACATCTAACTTTCGCATCTAAATCTAGTCGGCTCGGCTGGACCCCGAGGGTGATTTATGCACTTGAAATGGGATCATTTTGATGGTCATCGGAGGCTTTTGAAAATCTTGCACTTACGAAGAACATAAATGGATTGCAATAAATCTACTCACACTTCACAAGGCACTTCAAGATTGGAACTTGGAACATTTGCTGTTTTCCAAATTTAACTTTTTTTCGGGGGGGGGGGGCGTTGCGGAAATATATGAATGAAGCATATGAATGAACAAACAAATGTGGCGAGAGAAACGCGCCGGCCGCGTGAGTGAAATAAGACAAAAGTTCAAACTGAAAGCATTGCTCTTATTGTTGTTTGGATGTTTGGTGTTGTGCGACAGTCGAATTCACCATCCCCTACGCTTATTGCCACGCACCACGCGTTCCACGAATCAGTTTACCAAAGTAAAATACAACGAAACATTCAAACAAAAGTTGACAAACCGTATGTTGTAGAAACGAACCTAATAGAAAAGCATATCACTATAGGCAACACAATATACAAGATACACTGGAAGTGGAAACCAAGCAATATAAACAAAATAATTTATGCTACCAATTTTATGATTGCGTTGAAATGATTAAAAGTGTGGTTATTTTAATTTTACAAAACATTCAGTGTGATGAAAGTCAAACATTGGTGCAAAAGAATAAAAGAATGAAATGAATACGAAAGGAAAGGAATGCGAATAGCGCTCGCTGTGTTAAAGCAGCAGTAGATGAGGATGAGGAAAAGGATAATTTTTGTAAACGACATCCGTTGACGTCCGCCAGTCACGACATTCACAACGCTGTGGGGAGATTCACTAAAGGGTGGCATCGTTTCATCACTTACTTCATCAGGCGGGTTCTTTTTACAATCTCAATTGAAAATGTACTGAATCAGCTGAGAACAACCAAAATCAGTTTTGTTAATTTTTTCTGCATTTCATGTTTAGAGGTTATTTTTATTTTAGTTGTCTTTTGCTCTACTACTAGATGGCGCAGAACTAAAATATTTAAAATTTTGGGTTTTTCTTATTTGGCTATACAGGGTGTAACAAAAATGGCGCATTTCCTCTGGAGACATCATTGAGGATGATTAAAGGGGTTGGGGAAAAATGTTTTAAAAAATCTTTTCCTTCATTTCTTTGAGAAAATG
>JARJDQ010000350.1:0-20523 GCA_030264215.1 Geostiba sp. GC000077 | reverse complement strand
TATATACGTTGTTTTTCACTTAGGTATGTAATGCATATAAGTGGAAAACACCTGGCAACTAATATAAATTCAATTGATCTGTAATGCACTGTTTTCAAAGCCACCGTATTGATCGGAAATCATTGTTTTCGACTATGGGAGCAGATAAAATAACTTTACACAGCTAGAGGTACTATGCGGATGATAATAGGGAAGAACAAAACAGAAAGAAAAGTCCTATACTCGAAAGTCCAATACTGTCATTACTCAATCGTTCTCGAGATATAACAGTTTGAACTTTTTCATTTTCCTTCAATGAAGTATTTTATCAAATATGGGCATAATATTCTAAAATTTTCTTTCAATTTTTACAATTAAATACCATACTAATTCCACGGTTGCAAACTCTGAATCAAGAAAGATAAATAAAAGATAAATAAAAATTTCAAATTGCTATATCTCGAGAACCATTGAGTATTGGACTTTTCATCTCGTATCCATTCACCTATAGCACTAGCTGTGTAATGCTTTTTATCAACACCCTGTAAGGCCTATAGTGAAATATATACAATCACCCCAAAAAATGCTGTGGATCAGTGATCCAAAACATTTGGAATTGTTCCATATTGTTGGCGATAAATTGAATAAATTCAATGCGCTCGATGTATAATTGCCGTTTCGGTAAAATGCCATGCAAGTAGAGGGACAATTGTGCATTCGAGGGATGCAGTTGTATGCGTGAGGAACATGTGCTCATGACGTTGGACGTCCCTTCATTTTTCACCGCTACCCGCACCAGTGGCAGAACCAATGCGTAAAAAGTACACCGCATGTAATGCATGACGTCAATTGACAGCTGATTCATTTGCGGTACGTGCCATATGCCACTGAGCACATTCAATCTAAAACGAGGATCAACATAATTATAATTACTGCGTTCAACGAGTGCTTCCATGCTGAACATGATATCAAACAATCAACCATATCAACATATCAACCATTTCACTAAAACTGAAAAAAAAATGTATTTTGCACGATGAGATCATGAGATATTATGGTGATATTATCAGTTTCGTATATTTATCGTTTAAGTTCAATGCTTTAACCATTGAGTTTTCTCGCTATATATACAGTTATTGCTTTGTCTCTGGGACTAAAGGACCATTATCGTCAAGTGTTGCTATTTCTCCAGTTACAATTCTATACGCTTCCTGTTCCCTGTTCCTCTCCTTCAGAATCAGAATCAGAATCAGAGTTAGATGCATTTAAATATAAATGTTCCACAGTTCCACACTTGACTTCTTCTAGGAGTATATCTAGTAGCGAACTGTTGAGTCTGTCTATATCTATAGGACTAGAATTCTATAGAGATGGTTCCAACTCCTTCTTCAAACCAGACGAGTTCGGATGGTTCGGCAAAGCAAATAACAACGAAATGTTATTATTATGTGCATTACGACTCCCATAAATGCATATTTTGAATGTGCAATATAAATGCACACTCGAGCAGCTCCAGCACCAAGAGACTCGATAACCATCGCGGTCATGTGTCATAAACTTCATGTGCGCTGTTTTGCATGTTTTCATCTTTTAGATCTGAGTTTACCTTTGGTGGGTATGGGTACGGTTCGGAGTGTTGAGGAAGGTTTCCGCGGGCTATTCGGCTTTATTACGTGCTGGAAATACGAAATTTAGAGAGATATAAACGACGTTACTGCATGTGGTTTAGTATACCTACTTCAAGAGTTCAAGAGATATTAAGTTATTATAAAAAGGTGCGGGCTTTCTTTGGGTTGAGGCGAATTAATTAAAAACATAATCAATGAAGTTATGAAAATATGAAGCAAAAGGAAGTTGATTGTATGTAAATTGCTTTTAATTATTTATTTATTTGAATTACACAATCACTCCCACTATCACACTCCAACTTCCACCTGTGGGATGCAATCCGTGGAAGTGATTGTGCAACATCCCATGCTCCATCGTTCCATGTTGGATGTTGATGTTGCTCATCACAGTCATCACAATAAATATATTAATTCAACATCCGTCATCCGTTATAATAATTTATGAGGTATTGTGGTGTACTTTACTTTCAATAGTGCCTACGCTTGTTTGTGCACGTTTCAGGTTTACGTTATACTGATAGGTGATAGCGCTGTATTTAGTTTGTGATAAACTGATAACTGATAAATGTGTTGGTTTGACGGTTTGGCGGATTGAGTTTGTATCGATTGATGTTTGAAGTCTGGGAATGTCGCAGGCTGGGAGACATTACGACATGAAGATCAACATTCTGCTTGTATTTGTGTGGGTACCTCTATACAGATTCTTCATAAATTACCGGACTCAACGTGATTACATTTTTAATTTCGCCCGTTCTTTGAACGACTCAAACAGCTCTTTTACACATTTACCAAGCAAGGAAGAATAAAGAAAGACATTTTGTCATGAGGTGTTCGGGTTTTTATGAAGACCCTGTACGATGTTCTAGAAATAAAAAATAAAAATAAACACTCGTGAGTATACGAAAAGTACCGAAGTCGACCTTCGCTACTACTAAAGGTAAATTTTCATCCGGTTTTGCTGCTACTACTGTAGCTACTGGTAGTTGGTATGTAAGTACGATGTCGATATATTGCTTACAGTAAAAAGAAAAAAGATTCAGAAATACTATGCTTAAGGTTAAGCCTTTAACTCGATTCTTCTTTAGGAATTAACTTGGAAACTCGGTCCATGAGTCCAAAATTACAACTAATTCAAAACAATGTTTGAATTTTTTTGTATCTTTAACAACTGTTATTTTCTAACGTATTTTTAGACATTTGTAAAACTGATGATACGATAGTGGTTGATGACTTGATTGCTGATTCGTAGCTTCGTAGCGCTTTATTAATTGGTCGTGAATCATTTATTATAATAAGCCAGCAGCCAACAGATGACTTTTGCTCTCCTGCGGACACTTTACATTTACATCGTCATATTTTACGAACGGATTAACATGCTGTGCTCCTCGGCTCCTCCACCGCTCAACGAATTAATGTTGAAAACGTGTAATTAGTTTTTGAAATCGTAATTAGTGCTCTTTGGTTTGCAGCAGTAAATTAGCATCGTTTGGATTTTATTCCCTCGTCAATTTTAATTTATATCTATGTTGTGAGTGTGTTATTCTTTTTATTGGAAACTCTCGAGTCTCGTGGTCTCGTATTTTATTTGGCATCGTATAAGCCGGGTGAGATATAAATACATTGACGGTTTTATTCAGTCATAAAATGACTTTATTTATAGCCGGTTTAGTTTGTGCATTAGTGCGGACTGCATCTGCATTCAGTTCCTGGTAATTAATTACGCGAACTGCCGTGCAACGGGTTGAGGATGTCGCGCTGGAGTCTGGAGTTGCATTGCATTTGTCGTCTACTGCGCAATCTAGCAGGAGTAGCGTAGCGGAGCGTATAATGCCGCTCGTCCGGCACGCAATGCAAAAATGGCCGAATGTCATGTAAATGAGAGGCATTGTCTGCTACGTTAAGCGGCTACTGTTAGATCGCCCCTTAACTCTAGTGCCGGTCCGCCAACTTACGCGCGTAGACCTTTGTCAAGCCAAGCAAAGGAACCGCCCATCGTGCGGCCGGCATCTTGGAAACGAAATTGACAAAAAGCCCATTGTACGCGTGTTTACGCGCATAAGTTGGTGGTTAGACTCTAAGAGGCTCGTGCTCGCAGCGTCATTGTGAACGAACCTAAACGATCCAGAATGCAGAAGTTCAGACAGACACAACTTGGCGACGCATTTATAATGTGCATGTGCATGTGCACAAATAAAAATAGAGTGGACTCGTGCTGGACGCAGGACTCAAGACTGCAAGACAGAGAGTGATTAGTATATGGGATTGGGACGAGACTTAAAATGCAGTAAAAGTCACATTTGTAGCGAGTAATGACTCAAAATGATTTTGCCGAAAAATGAATAAATAAACAACGCATAACAGTAAGAGGGACGTGTGATTGTTGCTGTAACGGTTCTTTGCCTTTTTTAAATTTACATAACGCTGATTGTCAATTATGTTTAATGTTTTGTATAATTTCGGTTTGGAATTGGCTTTTGTTGTGCATGCGCCTGCGCCTCAATTGTCTGCTGGGTATTCCACGTTCTGACTTGATGAAAATTGGCAACTCATTTTAATACAATGCTGCAGCCATGGCTTTTGAATTTCATTCACTTTTATTTTATACATGTAGTGCTACCTGACGGTAGTACAATCGACTTGTATTACGTAGATATGTAAAATTATACAGGGTGTGCTAAAAATAGCGGAAGACCTATACGTGTCGCTTTTCTTTCGTTAATTATTCTGGTTAGATGCAATTTAAGAGAAAACTGACTTTGCAGGTATGTTTGATTTTTAAAACTGATTTTTAAAAGATGTGGAACAAAAAAAAGTGTTATTATGTATATTTTGTAACCCAAAAATTGCAACTTTGATCACCTCGTGTGACCAAACGAAGAGAGAACATTTTTGTATTAAGAATTAACCAAAGAAAACCGCCATTTTTAGCACACCCAGTATAAAATTAGTAAAATTACCATTTGCAATTTTCTCTCAGCGAAGGAAAATGCCCTGAGCTGTTATTAATGAATTTTTAATTAATTCCTTCCGATGGAAATTTACCTCTCTTCCAGGTATGTTTACTGCACCAGTGAAAAAAGGAGAACAAACGGAAACAAAGCAAAAATCGTTTATATAAAGAGGACCGATAAAGAATGGCCATTACGCTTACGCCATGCTCCCCGATTTGCACCTTTTGTGTTGTACCGTTGGGGTCTAGACTCTGGACCATACGTTGGTTATTAAATGGATTTGGGAACAGTTGCTTGGGGCAATTTCAGCGCTTTTGCACGTTTTCGCTTAATTCTTGTTTACTCTTTTGTTCTAATGGTTTCACTGCTGCTAGGGCCGGCCACACGCGGAATATTTATATAGGGGGTCCGTTAATGGGCCGCCGAAAACAATATTGAGGGTTGAGGGCTGGAAGTGGAACAGATTTTATTTGTACAAATGGCAGCACCAAAGAGAATTAATTAAAGGAAATGGAGAGCAAATGAAAGCAAAAAGCAAGTTGTTTGTGTTTGTGTTTTCTTGATTATCAAGTTACAATCACATTGGAACTTTGGATATATCTTTATTTGTTACCCGCATATTTCCTTTTTAATTAGTAGTAGAATGTTGAAGTCCCGCTGACTGTGACACATAGGCGAGTGCTATATACGTCAAAACGAGGGAAGGGAGGAAGGAGGGAAGTTTTCCATCCATCATCACCCCTTTCAGGATGGTGGTTGGATATTGATACACGGCGTCGGCCGTATAAGTAGCACCCTCATTTCTCTTTCAATTTTGGGCACTAGTACTAGCACTAGCACGAGGAAATTAATGCAATAGATTTTGCCACGCGACAAACTCCCAGCCTCGTCCAGAACCTTAAATCCCTAAATCCAATGTGCAGTGAGTGGGTGTGCAATGTGCGCATAATGAGCATAATTTTCAATAATACACACGACGTGACGGGCTATTTTTAACTCGCATCGCAATTTATGCGGGGAAAGGATCCAGTGACATGTAAATAATGTATATTACTTTTTCATGCTGGAAGGAGAAGAAAAGAGGGTTTCCGCTTACATATTTCATTTTCGCTTTTCGCTTAAACTCTTATACAATTTGAAATTTCCTGTAAAGCCTGCAAGCTGCAAATGGATAGGATATGCCGTCTAGGGTTGCAATTTAATTATAGATGTGTTGTTGCGTTCTCGGTTTTAACTCTAGCAGCTAGAAAAGGGTAGATTTACGTTTAGATTGAGGTTATGTTGCTGGTTGTGTGGATGGTCGGAAAGTGTTTTGCACCAGTCAAATAAAACTACGAATGTGGACGACGATGGACGTTGAAAAGGACTTGAGACTTGACAATACATTCCTTTTTATTGCTGTTCACTTTCGGCCGTTTGGAGGGTTGGTCGCGGCCGAATCTTTCAGAAGGTTTGGCCGTTTGGCGATTCATGTGTGCACGCGACCAGCATACAAAATCTTCTCTACTTCATACAGGATGTTTAAAAAACTCAAACTTCTCTTAGGATTGAATGATAAAAATTACCAAACTTTAGCCCACAACAAAAACCCAGCTATTTCTTTCTGTTGCAATAAGACAGAGGAGACAACCAAGGCGGTCTTTTTGGGCACAGAGGACAGAAGAACAAGAAGCGTAGATTTATAGCGATGGGCCACAAGTTGACGTTTAATTCTTTCCCTTCCGATGCGCCTCTTTTCTTCTTCTGCGTGCGCATTTTTCGCATTTCGAGGAAACGCCGAGTGCAAATAATTTATAATGCGTCCTAACAAGGGTGGGACAGCGTCAAATGGGATCTAAACGCTACCGCGTGGAAAATAACGCAAGAAAAGTAATGGGAATGTGACCAAGAAAGGCAAAAAAGTTCGGGAAGAATTCTTATTAAATATGAAAAAGTTAACGCAAGTATTTTCTTCGAAGCGGAAAAAAATAAATACGTTGTTATTTTTGTTAGCATCAGAATAAATTGCTTCTGACTACGCTTCGCATCTAATGTTTAAACATGGTTGTGCTCGTGCCCTTCGGCCTCTTCAAGGTGTCTCTATTTTTCCATTTTGTGAGCATGGCGGACCACAAGACAACATAATAGTGGCGATTTAAATAACAAAACGCGACGCACGTCGCCCGACGCCACAAAACCGCCTGCATGCTGGTTTTTTATTCGCTTTTCACCTGGTATGTTGGGTCTAGGGCTCAGGCTCACCTGGGCAGGGCGGAGGAGTAGCCGCTTAGCAATGGGAGGCGTGCATGGCGTGAGTTCTTTTGGTTACCCGACACCACCGCGCCCCATAGGAATAATCTGCAATTGACAACAAACACTACCGACTAATAAATACCGTAATGTTTATTTGCTTGGCAATTTTAAATTCACGTTTTCTTCACTATAGAAGTTGTTGCTGGGATCTAGGAATTACCTTTACTTTTACTTTTACCTTTACCTTTACATTTACCATTATCATTGTTGGACTCTTGGATTGAAAATAAATGGTGAACATCACCAGTCCTTCGTCATGGGCGGTCTGCTCAACGGTCAGCGCATTCACATAATGGACCTTGATTTACGCGCGAACCCATCGTATTTAACACCTTTTTTTTTTACAGAAATGTTGGCATTGGCGCACCATGCCACCAAGGCACTAAAAACGTAGAGAAACAAATAAAACACCACTTAAATGATGGCTAGTGAAGCAGTGACAACATATTATTATCCCTTCAGGGCCTTCGGTTTTCAACCAAAGGGCCGCAGGATCAAATATATTGTGAGAAAGTTTAAATGAAATTAACGAAGACGAAAAAAAAAAAACGCTATTCTGAAAATGATTAATTTGTAAATTCAAATGAATTCATTGTGTGATGTTGTTTGGCTTAAATTTGCATTTTTATTGGAGAGATTCCTTTTATATTTACTTTGTGTTCTCCTTTTTGAGCATCTCTTAGAAATTCGTGGAATTTCTTTCACTCTAAATTCTTAATTGATGATGAATGCAAATGAATTCAATACTTGGAAGCGTTGGAAATGCATGTTGACTGTTCAACATCCGAAAGGGAAACAAAAACTAAAATATGCTCTGAACATATTTTCAACGATTACCACATCTCTGTAAGAACATGCACTCACACAAAATGATCTAATCACAGTGATAATAAGTAATGGGCAGTAATGGATAATTCGAAACTACACACTACACCTGTCATTACTTTGCCATGGATGTTTTCCATCGATTATGCAAATTTAAAATGTATGCACGCACAATGCGCATTTTTGAGATCGCCTCACACAAACATTAATTTGTCAAGAGCTAAACGTTGACATTAGGTGGAAATGCACCGGATACAATGTCCGATCAAGACACAATTACAGAAATTAAGTCGCGCATTTTTCACAAATCGATTATGAATGAAGCAGTTCATTATTATGCACACAGCACAAAGTTTTCTAGTCTTACCTAGCCTATATAAGTTAGAGGAAAACTCCACACTTCCACAGGGAGCTCAGAATTTGAAAGTTGAGTTGAGAGTTGAGAAAAGTGATTGGGAAAATGTTAAAGTGGGTCTTCGTCACACTTATCGTAGTGCTCGTTCACAATGGCCTTGCTGTAAGTACACACAATCGAACCTGCGATTTAATTAATTAATTTTCAATTTTGATCCATTTTAATCAAACCAAAACCAGATGAATGAGAAGCAAATAAAGGCCGCGCAGAAATTGGTTCGTAACACATGCCAACCGAAATCTAAAGTTTCCGATGGTAATTAAATGTTCTGCTTTCAATAAAAAAAAATAAATTAAATTAAAATTAATTTTTTTTCTAGAAATCATTGAAAATATGCACAAGGGTATTTGGTCGGGTGATTCTATCGAAAAGTGTTACATGCATTGCGTTCTAGTAACTTTGAAACTTGTAAGCAACAAATAATTTACGAAATTAGTTTTTTTATTTTGGTTTTAATTGATAATCTGTTAATAACATGCATAATAGGTAAGTAAAAGCGGTGAAATGGATTATGAAGGAGCTATGAGTCAAGTACCAACACTTCCTGAAAATCGGCAAGCGCCAACGACCGCGACGCTCAATAAATGTAAAGATGAAGAGGTGACGGATGACAAGTGTGATAATGCTTGGCGTATTGCCAAGTGTTTCTACGTGGACAATCCGGAAGTAATGTTGCTTTATTCTTAGTTCTCAGGTGTTAGGAAAAACTAATTTCTTTGATTTTAGAATTATTTCTTCCCTTAATACGACACTGCAAAAAAGATTTTAATGTCTTTATGATGATGATTCATTTGCCATGAAAAAGGACTTCTTAAAAAAATACTGCTTTGTAGTGTATATATCTTATAGATGTAGAGAGGACCATGTCACTGGTGGTAATTTATTGTCTTAATATTTGATGCAAAATAAATCAGTCATATAACAATAAGTAATTTTGTATTTTCGATACCGGGTGTTTACGGTCTTGAGTTTATCCTTCTAGACTCTTGAGGATGATAATATACTTGAAAAGAAGTCGAACACCAAAAAATTGTATTTTTAACATTTAACAAATAATTTACGATTTGGTGTATATCCTTCTAGGAGATGATAGTACACTTCAAGAGAAGTATTTAAACATAAAATTATCTTAGTAAAAGTCTTCTCATTGACGAGATAATAATTTTCCTAATCTTTCAAAATATTACAGTTTACTAGCAAAATTCTAAAATAAAAATGAATGAATAAAAATGAAAATAAATTCAAAATATTTAAATAGTAAAATATTTTTTTAATTATTAAAATTTAAAACTTCTTTTTATCAACTTCTTTTGATTTTTATCCCCTAGAGCCTAGAGCCTACATCCTAGAAGGACTCAAGACCGTAAACATCCTATATAGAAGGATAAAATCACTGGAACACTCCTTACCTTAGAGTTTGATAAACTACGCAAATATTTAGTTTTGTATCTAATTACTCAACTTGTTTAACTTAAACTTGTTTTCCGTTTATTTTCAAATTAAGATTAGATATAATTGGATTTTCTACGAATTTTACTCAAAGGTTAAAATAACATGATTTCTGCTGTGTGCTGTCATTCGTCATTTCTTCAATTGAGCAACATAAACAGCTTTATCCCTTGCTTTGTGTTTCAATTTGATGCTCCGAATGGAATGGCAAATACGAACATTCATCGATCAGATGGTTGTCATGTCCGATTTGTGCTAGCATCACGCCAACGTCAATTCCAATTGATTACTGCGTGTCTTGTCTTTCTGCAACGTTGCCTTGGCATGTTGGCATGTATATAATTTAGATTTTAATTTTGCAGAACTGCTTCGCACGTGCCATCTACGACAACGCCGCCGAGTCGCAGGATGAGCTGCCATTCCGCAAGGGCGACGTGCTCACCGTCCTGGAGCAGAACACCGCCAACATGGAGGGATGGTGGCTGTGCTCGTTTCGCGGCCGACAGGTACCTAATTACGCATTCATTTGATATTGCATTTATAATCGCGACTTTGTGCTCATGTAGCTCCTAAAACTTAGGCCTAGATTCATATTAATTGAGAGTTAATCAACACTTGTCTATACAAGGACAAGGACGACACTTGATGACTTAATAATAAGTGTTTTGTGATAAAATCTGCTATCACACTTTTTGAAAGCTTAGCTTTTGTTCTATGAAATGTTGTTTGATTTAGTTCGCAGAATTTGTTTTTGCGTTGCGCCGTTGCGCAAAGTTTCATATAAAATATGAGCTCGTTTCGGCCTTATCGCGGTCCTTATCCGCATCCCAGGCGCGCATAAAAACATCTACCTTCCTGAGCGTGTTATTTAAGCGATAAACAATGACGCTACGCAATTAATCTGATAAGCCTTTTGCATGCCAACGTGTTTTTGCGCGACGCGAGCTTTTGTTGCTTGGGTCAAAAGCGTATGGGTATGCAAAGTGATATTCGCCAAACACATCTCGTTACCGTTTTATCATATCGCATTCTGTGTGTATATATACTGATGTACATATCACTTTATGAAAAGTGCAAAATCCAAAAGCAAAAAATATAAAATACGAAAGCAAAACATTCTGCTTGTTTCTGGAGTAACGAAAGCTAACCAAGGATAACAAAGACTTTTATAAAAGCCATGTCAGAAAATACGAGACGAAGCCTATAAAGGTAGAAACTGGAGATAATAAGAAGACATAAAAGGATGTTTTCTGCTCTTGTACTTCTCGCGTCGTGTTATTTCGTCCTTTTATATCAGAATGGAAGCAATGAATCTTCGAGATGACAAAGAAATGCGTTTTTTTTTCAGATGAAAGTATGAAACATTTCCTTTGCTTGACTTTTGTATTGTTAAATTATCTTTATTTGGAATTTATTATTTTATGATGTTTGAGTGCGAATTTGCACATAATTTGCATCAGCTCCAAAGCACAAATCCCAGTCGCCCAGTCTTAGAACATAAATTATAATAAATTTCTACGAATTACAGCGCGAATTGCCCCGAATTCCCCGTCTGCGTGTTTCCGCACAGAGGGCGCATCTCTATTCATAGCCCACCCCCGAATACCTCAAAGCCCCGAATGGGACCCAAAATGTTGAAACGACTCCAAACATAAATTCGCTTCATTATACGAAGCAAACGCATTCATCGTATGCGTAAACTTTGCTAATTTTATTGCAAACAATGCAACCCTCTGCGGGTGAAAATTTCTGACTCATATACAGCAGCTAATAGTTACACACTTGTTTGTTTCACTTGCTCTCAATTCTCTAAAGACGTGAGCACATGGGTTTGGAGGGTGACCAAATCCCTATTGGCGTATTCCGGTCACGTACAGTGAAAAATCACCCCAGAAATGTAGGTCCATCGGTCTATTATATATCGGGGCGATAAGGTAGTGGATGTAGTGGAGGGTTGTTTTTAATGGAGAGCATCAAATTTAATACACTTCGTACGTTGCTATTTTTTTGGCTTTGGTTTTTTTTTTTGCGCTAGAGGGCTTGGTATAAATGGGATTGTTTTTATATCGAACGGAAATGCTTTTTGGTGATCTTTCCTGCCGCTGAGATGAGTGATCACATCACAGGTTGCTTTTATATATGAGTTTTATGTGGAGGCGCCTCGAAAAGTTGATGTTTGATGCGCATCAATCAAGATAGGATGAGGATGAGGATGAGGTTGTGTGATAGGGTGATAGCTCATCTTATTTCCTGTTCATTCTATCCGGGCGAAGATCTAGTTTCAAAACACATTGTTAGTTGAAGAAAAAAAATGTTCAGCCATATCCAGCATATTATTGTAAAGTAAATTATTGTGAAATCCTTGAGCAAATATTTTCAGATTACAAGTGATGTCTATAAAGAATAATTCTGTTTAAGTATACACTCGGATGCACTGGTAGTCTGGTACTAAATGACATCGTTGATCGTTTATTGTGGATTTTAGATATCACATTCTTCACGTCATCCATGTGTAAGTAAACAAACAGTTTTTGCCCTCCAGGCCTGAAGTTGGAAAAAACCGTTTCCGGGATTATATTTTCACACTATAAGCGACACCACTCGCCCATTATACGGTATAGAAGCACAAGCACTAGTGTGATGGCTGATGGATGCTAGGGACAAGATATAAGCACACACATTATGATATCAGATGTAATCTTCTGAGTATACTGAGGGTTCACGTTCAAATTTAAAGTTTAGCATCCAACATCTTCTTCGTGCTCTTGTAGAAACGAGTGCCACCCTGTTTTGTATTGTCATTATGTCATTAAATCGACTTTATATATAAGAACTAAAGCTGCTTAAAACTTAAAGCCGTGGAAAAGAAGGGCCAAGTTATAATGACGGTGATATTTTACCAGATTGTACAATATGATCGAGGGTAATTTGGATTTAGACAAATTACTTCAAAATATCAGTACTATCAAAATATAACTTTTTGTTCTGCGCCGTGCTTCATGTGTCCACTGTCCAGTTGATGTTTCACGATTCGACGTGTCCTTTCATATGTTCTTCTGTGATACCACTACCCACAGCAGGCTGTAATTAATCAGTGGATGATTGACGCGTTGGAAATGCTCGGTGCGCTCGCACGTCAGAAACACATTCGTTTCCACGTGAAATCCCTTTGCATCGCGTTCGGCCCATTGTGCGATTTGAGCGTTTGCCTCGCACACACAATATAATCCGACGCGCGATATGGATGAGGATGGCGGGCGAGTGGCGAGGATGTGTGTTTAATGGTTAATAGCAGCGGATCGGATCAATATTTCTCGTGATGCGTAGTAGTATACATTTTTGTATTACTGGAGCTTTGGAGCTTTGGATTGCAACCGTATTCAAAGTTTGGACGCGCTGTCCCTCTTCTTGTCAATAACAACGTCCTTAGAAGTTGACTTTGCGTCGAACATCTGCACATTAATTTTTATTGAACTTCCGTCGGTAAACGCATCGTGGAAGGGGAGCTTTACACAGTTCCAATTATTATTTATTTAATCGACCCATTGTTCCTGTATAATCAAAAATGATAATGACGAAAAAAAGAGGATTGGATGGATTATACAAATTGTGACAGGAAAATTACTTACCGTTCAATGTCTATATTTTTTTAAGGGAACAAAAAAATTATTATGTTTTAAGTATGTACTATGTTTGTTTTTATCGATGTGGGTGTAATTCACGAGGATATTGTTATTTACGATGTGAAAGTTTCTTATCAACATCATTTGCGGATATTAAATATTTCCATGGGGTGTAATAAAACGCATAACAGGGATAATAAAAATGATAAACGTAATAGGTAGAGGAGTAGGTGTATTATTTCAACAAAGAGTATAGATAAAATTTGCCAAATATTTTAGTTGCTATGAAGTAATAGAAAGCTATAGAAGAGTTAGTTGGTTAGTTGGTTAGCTATATAGCTTCTTAGTTCACCAGATGTTCAGTTCAATTGCGAATACAATGCGGCACGAATCATAACGCCATTTACAACAACAGTCGCAAGTTACGCCACATGAACATGACCAATGCCGTTAAACTTGTTAATAACATTTAGTCAACACTCGGAAGGCTTTGCCGCTTGCAGTTGCAGTCATCGCGAATCGCGAATCGCGAAATAACATTCCGATGACTCGTGCGACGACACGAAGTGCATTCAACCTTTATTTAAGTTTGCTTTGCGCCGAAAGGTGTGCGCGCACAGAATGACGTGCTTCGTGAACGCTGAACGCACGCAACATGTAAAATTTGAAACAATATTGTGCGATCGGCATTCGAGAACCGGAGAACCATCGAAAATCACATTAAAATTAGTGTGACTTGTGTCGTTAGTGTCGTTAGTCACCTATGTAGACCAAGATTAGAGTCAAAGCAGTTTAGTGCATTTTCCAAGGAAATTGCGATTTGTGACTAATTTTCTTTTCGTGAATCGTGATTACAGGGTATTTGTCCTGGCAATCGACTACGCCTCATTCCGGGATACTACGAGGACAATTCCAGCCGAGGGCCGTCACCGCAGATGCAATTTACCGAGTTGCGTGGTATGCAGGGGATGATGCACGCTGTGAACAACATACGCAACGAGATGAACGGCCGACACCTGCATCCAGATGGCAAACGCCTTAGTTGGCCAGCGCATCCCAATAAGGTTGGTGTTGTGTGTATTTTTTATCCCTCAATGCCTGAATTCGACCAACTCTTCTTCACTTCTTATTTAACGACCTTACTCGATGCTCGCCATTGCCCAGTCGCACACAATAATTTATGATGTGCGTTGGAGTTGAGGATGACATAAAATGCGTTAAACATTATTTACGCCATAGCGCGACAATACTAATGGGCTGTCAATAGGTTTGGAATGCATTTGAAGTATTTGAACATTTTGAACATCACCACATGTCTCATCTTGTTAGCTCTTCTAAAATGAGTTTATGCCCTTTATGTCGACTTCATTGAAAACGTACTTTCTCCAATTATGCGTGCGGCGTGCTTTAATTTCGAACAACAGCGGGGTGGCTCCTCCACAACGTGTTTCTCACACTGCGAACACGCTGCGGTGATAAAACAAATGTGCGCTGTCTTGAAAAGGTTGAAACAGTTCAACGTTGTTAGTAAATTAAAATAGTCAAACAAAACGATAACATTTCACGCTGTTCGTTTCGTTGTTTTGTCTCTTGGGGTTTTACCACTAAAGCATTTAGTCATTTAGAGTTTGATGAAGTTAATATGTTAATTTCAAACGAAAAATTGAAATCCTTCACATGCTAGAAGAGTTTGGTAGAAAATAAGTTTTAATATCATTTTAACGTCTTATTCGTTTATGTGATATGTTATAATACTTGTAATAAAGTTGTTTATCTCAAGCCCCATCAAACATCTGGGAATTTAGGAAGTTTGAACTTTTTAAATGCGTGTTTAATATTTTACGGGCTTTGAAAATACACTTGGGGAAATAAAACGTCACAGTCAGAGAGCAGAGACGTTTATTGCGCTTTGATTGCATTGCAGCAGGATTCTTATTGAATTCACACACAATATCCCTTCGGTGAGTGACGTTACAGGAGATTAACGCACGATATGTAAATAACCGCCATGTTGGAGGACAATCGAAGCAGCGGATCTCTTTCAGCCACCATCTCGGCCCTGAGCTTGGTTTTGTCGCTTAATGTTTGATACGTATACCTGTCTTAAGGCATCGCATCCTTTAACGTGTGCGCGCGCTGAGAGTTCGATGTTATTGCTTCTTATCGCTATCGGCGGTTAGGCCGAAGGCTGACGCTGGAAATGGAGACAGATATTTGTATTCAATTCAATTTCATTTAAATTTCCACATGACACGCGTTTTTGTCCGTGGCAACATGTTGTGGAGAGGAATTACAGATGGAAAAGCAGGGCAAATTTACACATTGCGTGTCGATGAGGTCGGCAGTTGGCACTAAAATGTTCTAAATCATTTTAATTTTAAATGTTTGTAATTATTTTATTTTCTCACCATGGTGGTCGCTGGTTTGCAACCTGTTTGTGGCAATTGCCGCGTTGCACGCACGCATTTCACAAAAAACATTAACAGGGATTGCAAGGTGAAGTTGAAGACCAGGCAAACTAGTAATGAGAAGAGATGCGTTAGTAATTAAGAAGTTGAGAAGCCTGAAAATAAAGGATTCGTTCCCGCGAAAATTAAGTTACTTATATTTTTTTATACCTATACTATTATAATAAGTACTAGTTATGACTCACTCACTGATCAATTGTGTGTCTCCTTAATGGCAAAAACGTGAGGATTAATCGCAAACAAGTCATCGCCTTCCCGAACACTCTAATCACATCAATTGTCCTAGGACCACGCATCATGTGATGATTCTGTCTTTCTGTCGTTCAATGTTCAATCGCGAATTAATATGGCACATGGGGGCACATAAGAGGGTGACAGAATTCTAATCGGAAGTAAATCCCCTTCAATGTCGTATCACATGTATTACTCTTACTCCCTGAATGTGGAATTCGTGACATCGTGACGCATCTGTGTAACTTCTGATACGCCCTAATGGAAACTCATAAAACTGGTTGCTGGTGATGACTGATCCGACAGATTCTGAGTTTCGGAGAGAAAAACAACAGTTCCAATCCCCTTACAATTTGCTATTTGCTCATGAAGTGTGAGTAACATACTACATACATAAAGATAATGGATACTTTCTAGACGCAATAGACTAGCGAAGCATTCAATTGTTTAAAGAGGTAAAGCAAATTTCTATCTTCGCGTTAATGAATCTACCCAAGTGGGCAAATACAAGCGTCCACCCTCTGGTTGATGTGCAATGTGCAACACCCTCGCCGAAAATTTGAATGGCAGGGAGAGGGTGAACGACTCATAATTCAATCGTTCTTCTTGAATGGTGTGCACGGCGTGTGCAGCAGCCGACTGCCGGCTGCGATACGCGCGAATTGGAATCGATCGGTGCCATTGGGATGCTGGATGCTGCATGTGGCAGGAACAGCGAGAGTTTCTGAATAGTCTGGCGCAGTCGGAATCACTATGGTAACGAACGCATCTGTAGCCTAGTCCTGCCTGCTTCACCGCGATTGTCTGCAACTGCAGAAATGCATTGAATGCACATTGTTAATTGTCGACGCGAATGAAGCAATTAACAAGTAATTGTGGGGAGTAAGGATTCGTTGAGATAATGCTCTGTCTAGAGTCAAGAGTCAAGATTTCGGATATTGTCTGTTGAATAAAACGGAATGTCTTGAATCTTGTAATTTCTTTTATTTTGGTCATTCTTTGTTTTACATTTTGGTCGAGAGATGTAGTGGTTTTGTTTTGAATTTGGAGGCGGCTTACGTTGGGGACGGCGTACGTCAGTGTTGTTATTGATTGCGCTTTTCCGCAAAAGCACTGCTTGCGCTGCGCGCCCGCATATTCGCCGCGACTTCCGAACGTGTCGCACGTTTCACCCTCGCGTTTTCCAAATACGTGTCCTAGGTGTGTTTACAATTTGTGTGTGCATGTGCAGTGATCCAGTGATTGTGTAACTAATATGTGTCTGTTTTTAGGTGATTACTCCACGCCGATACAACGATGTGTACTTGTACGACATGCCGCCGAGCCGATGCTCCCCCATCCCGGTGCTGGCAGCCAGCGTAAGCCCCTCGTGCCAGAGCCAGGGCTCCGACTACGACGTGCCGCCGAAGGCGGTGCCGGTCGGCTATCGCTGCTCGCCGGCGCTCTCGTGCGTCTCGCCGGTGAGCAAGGCCGACTCGCAGGACAGCTACGACGTGCCGCGCCCGCTGCTCCACTCGCAGAACATGCTCACGCCCTCCAGCTCGGCGAGCTCGCTCTCCCTCACCGGCGAGTCCTTCAGCTCGTCGAACCGCAGCAGCCTCATCAACATGCCCGACTACGATGTGCCGCGCGCGCACCCCAAGGGCCCGCAACTCGTCCTGCAGCACCAGCAGCAGCAGTCCGTTTACGATGTGCCGCCCTCCGCGCAGACAGCCATCAAGGAGCTGCCGCTTGAAATCGGCTCGGCGCTTGACACACTGGAACGCCTGCAAACCGAGACCACCAGCGCGATTTCGCGCCTCCTCAGCTTCGCCTCAGCCGATTGGCGAACATACGAAAAGCTCGAAGGGAACATTTTTGAAATCAAACTGGTGGTCATCAGACTTAAAACGTCTCTGCATGACTTCAAGGAGTTTTGTGAAGGTGCGTTGGGTAACGCAACGCGTGCCACTGACAAAAACCTTGCTAGTAAACTGATAGCGCTTGTGGTTGCGCTGCGATCCGCTGATAAACTCATTCACGATGCTGCTGATAAACTGGATCTTCACAACTGGGACGTGCGGGAACTGTCGCGTCCTGGCGATGATGACAAGTACAAACCTGATGAACTGGAGCAAATTATTGCTTGTACAAGATCGCTTACCGAAGATATTCGGCAAGCGGCGTCTTTTATTCAAGGTAACAGCACACTACTCTTCAAGAAGGACTCCTGTAGTACGCCACCAACCACTCAAACTAACGAACACCCCGAAGACTACGACTACGTTAATCTCGAGTCAAAGGAAGCGTACGCCAAGGCAAATTCAGAAATCCGCGATGAATTGCCTAAGGAGCTGCGCAAAAACTACGACTGCATGATCAAGAACATCGAGGAAAGCGTGCTGAAAGACATCAATCCTGATGACAAACAAATATTAACATTTTTCGCACACCAGGCGAGTTCACACCACAGCAACCTGACGCAAGCCATCGACGCGTTCTTCCAAACTCTGGAACACAATCAACCGCCAAAGATATTCCTCGCGCATGGGAAATTTATTGTCCTCAGCGCACATAAGCTAGTGCACATTGGCGACGCAGTGGGTCGTGGTGTTTCAAATACAGAAATAAAAGCGCGTTCCACAAGCTGCGCGGATAATCTCTCTGCAGCTTTGGCCACCAATGTGGCAAAGACCAAACAGGCGGCGCAGCAATTCCCCAGTGTGACGGCCGTTCAAGAGATGGTTGATTCTGTCGTGGATATTTCTCATTTTGCGAGAGAGCTGAAGCAGTGTCTGGTGCAAGCAGCGCAGCCGTAGAGGCTGACGGTAGAGCGATACTGCGAGACTGCACTGTTTCCGCCGATTATATTGGTTGTGACTATATCAAACGCTCAAAATTTTACGTTTTTTGCTAAGACCTACTAAGCACTGGCGGATTGGAAGTGGACTTGAAACATCTACTTTCTTTGCCCAGAGGGCAGGCAATTCGTCATGATTGAGCATTGGTTCCTTACTATTTGTATGTTCAACATTGAGGCAGCTTCGTGGAGCTTTATAATTATTAATATACATCTAGATGTGTTTTAGATGTCTAAGATAAAATCGTATCACTAATGTATGAAATTATTACATTGAATTTATATACATGCGTACGAAAATATATACAAACATATATTTATTATTATTTGATGAAATTGCGCTAGTAGATGATTCGTTTTATTTGTACATAGATAGAATTTTATTTAGATTGTAATAGAATTTAATGACATTATATGCAAAAGTATTATAAGTAAATGCTGCGAAATATATCTTCCAATGTAAAATCTCTGTTATATTGTTTGCTATAAAAATTCCATGCACATTTTGTTTTAATTTTAAACCATACACAACAAATAAACCACAAAGACAATGGTTTCTATATTTTTATCTTACAATAATTCCACATTGTCAATTTAATTAAAAGTTTCCAATCACTGTTATTTTTAAATAATCAGCATGTGCACCCGGGTATTATTACATCCTGAACATGTGTAATTACATTGCGAGCGCAAGCAGACATAACTTTTATCACATTTTCGCCCGTTCAACTTGAATTTTTAACTTTACGTTAAACAAGCAATCAATTAAATGGCTAAACATGGACATTACTAGAGAAGAGCGGAAGAGAAAAGCACAAATACTGAAATTATCTTCATTTTTACACAACAGAACGATTGATTATGAATGGAACAGATTCTTATGCGTAAGTATATAAACTTGGGGAAACGTCAAGGCGACTTAGTACTTTGAAGGTTTCACCTTCCAACTTTATAAGTTCCCTTCTCATAGTTCAGTACCACAACATTATTAAGAAAATGTTAAAGTGTGCGCTATTTTGTTTACTGATTGGGATTCTAGTTAACAATGGCATGGCGGCTGTAAGAACACATAATTTAAATGTAAAATAATGAACAGGTATTATATGTATTTTTCTTTTCTTGAATAGATGAGCGAGAAACAAATTAAGGCAGCCCAGAAATTGATACGAAATTCATGTCAACCAAAAATTAAGATATCAGATGGTATCTAAATCAAAATTATCGAAGATCTTTATTTAAACTAATGACTAATGTGTGTTACAGAAATGATTGAAAGCCACCACAAAGGTAAGTGGACTGGAGATCAACTAGAAAAGGTAAAGGATTTAATTTATTTTCAAATACAGAAAAACTAAACTTTTTTTCTCTTGGTCCAGTGTTACATTCATTGCGTTCTGACTACGACGAAACTTGTAAGAAATAAGATATGGAAGTTATTAGCATTATAACGTCTTTGTCACAATTATAGGCAAAGAAAACTGGCGAAATGGATTATGAAGCAGCTGAACCTCAACTTGCTCAACTTCCAGAAGCAAGACAAGCGCCAACAAAAGCATCATTCTTAAAATGTAAAGATGTGGAGGTAAGCGATGACAAATGCGACACTGCCTGGCGCGTCGCTAAATGTATATACGATGATAATCCCGAGGTAATTATTATAATATTTCAAACCAGTTGTGCATAATATGAAAATGATAATATTTCCTTTCAGAATTACTTTTTGCCTTAACTCATACTGAGTCAAAACGGCAAACACTATTGATTTCTATGATGAAGATTACAATGCAATAAACAAAGGTGGATTCTTCTTGATGAACAACAAC
>JARJDQ010000349.1:0-17825 GCA_030264215.1 Geostiba sp. GC000077 | reverse complement strand
TTCCTTCGTCGCAAAACGTAGAAAATAAATAAAAATTAATTATTTTCAACTTTAATCCCATTTTTACCCCCTTAAATGAGCTTTTTCGGTACTTTTGGGAGTTTTGTCTCCTAGAATTCACTTTCTGGAGAATTTTTTGAGACCAACCCCAAGTTTCTACGACTTCTGGTTTGGCCTGGGAATTTGTGTCTGTCAGTCAGTCAGTCTCATCCGAGAATATATATATAGATAATCCGTTCAGACTGTAAAAAGGATATGGGTGACAATAAGACTGACTAGGGAGAGAGAAGATGGTCGACACACTGGGAGAGCAACAGAGAGCTTCCTCATGGCCTATATCCTCCTTTTTACAGTACGAACGGATTGTACAGTGCGATTTTAGATTTTACATTGCGACAATTATTACGAATTCAGACGAATTTAATAAGATTGTCTTAAATGTGTTATTGGAGCCGTTTTACATGGAACACATATAATCTTATAATATATCTTTAAAAGAACAACCACATAAGGGGGAGCGGGCTCATGGAAAGCAATTATTTGCATTTTTGCTTGCGCTACAATACAACGCGGCGTCGATTTCTGTTAGAAAGCGGTAACATTGACTAGTCAATGCATACATTCACGGCAATGTAGACTTTGACTGTAACATATATACAGATACACTACTTTATTAATTACTAAATTTCTAACCTGTATCTGATGCAGCACTTCATCATTTGCATCACTGCCATCATTGAATTGATCTTCTTCATTTACTTGACCACTGTGTTGACCACTATCCACACAGTCAGGAAGTATAACTTCCTCACTTACTTCATGGCCATCCTGATTATGCTCCGCTTCTTCTTTAATTGCTCGAGCAGCTGCTTTATTTCTGCAGTTATCAATTACAAGATTACAACTAAATATGTAATAATAGTATGTATAATACCGTTAATACTTACTTTCTAGCATCACATAATCTTCTTGCCCTTTTCTTGAAACTTAATCTACGTCTAGATAGAGAATAACGTTTTTGGTTCCCCTTCGGCATTTTTCACATGTGCTTCGATCTTCGATACTTCGATTTCCACGATTTCAGTTTTGAATACTAACAGAAACTGTTTACGTTACTGTTACCCAGTCTGAACGGTAACCATAAAATTCGTTTTTTTGTTGCCCATTTGCGCATGCGCTTTACAAATGTTTATTTATCCACGACTTCTTTGTAATGGGACAAAAATAAACTGATTTCACAATTGAAAGAGCATTCAAAACTCACTCTCCGACCAGAGTATCGAAGGAGTATAGCCATATAAGTCACGAAACTTAATATTTGTGTTCACCTGTTTTGAACAACAAACATTGTCCAGGTCGATGCGTGCATTGAACGCCATTTGTGATTGTACATTTTCGTTTTTGGAATTGCGATCAGTTTTTCATTTCTTTAGTCGTGGATACAGTAACATACTCTGCCCGAGAGTTTGTGGTTAATACTCAATCGGACGAAAAACTCAGCTCGCTTCGCAACTTTCGCCACGTAGGTAATAGTAAATTCGTAAATTGTAGTATATTTTGCTATTAACTACATATCACATAATATATTTATTAAACAAAACACGGTATCTTCGAAAATAGTGATTATAAAATAAATGTAACCTCTAAAGTGTTATACATATCGATACATATATCTAGTTCTTGTGGCTATGCATTGGAATACACAATAATTACAGATGCAAAGATCTCAGCGTTTCCTTCACTGCTAATGCTGTATATAACACAAACTGTAACATTACTAAGAGCTATGTGCTATGTTATTTCAGACAAAGTTTTGGTAAGTATAATTTTTAAAGTTCACAGCAAATTTCAAAAACAGTTTAAAAGTTTATGTTTAATTGAATTCGCGATTGCGCAGAACGACGGGAGCAATCAAGCTCCATGCGTACAATCCGACGCACAACCAGCTCGAAATAATCTTCACCCACATTGAGGCAGCATTCGCATTCATCGTCTTCAGGTTGGAGTTCGGCCTGTATAATATCGAAACGAGTGAAGACCCCTTGTTACGATTCGATAGTATGGTTAACGGTAGTACTTACTTATACCAATTGGTGAGGGTCATCATCACATACAAAGTAGCCAGGGCAAAGACGACATGGAAGAAGCTCCAGTTGTACGCCAGCGTCTCCTCTTCATTATCCCACACCTTCTTACCGCTCTCGCCGCCATCGCGTGCCTCTCCACCTAGGATCGGAATATATTCGCCCTTAGATGCTGACACAACACATTAAAGATTAAAGAAACAAGAAAATTAAATGAAAAGTGCCCAAATGTACAAGACAGTGCAAACCCATAGCATTATACGAATGTACCAGTGGGCAATTGACTCGCGTTCTTGCTACTCTTACTGAATAGTGAATAATTGCGTGAAACTACTTATTCATACCTTCGTTATCGACAAGGGCGTCTTCGCCATTTCCCCTCACTAAAGAAGCATGTTTGGAGGAAGACATTAGAACAATTCGTTGTAATACTATGGTCTAAGTTTATGTTGAATGGGAGCCGCTTACCTGCACCGTTATCCTTGACCAAGACATGTTCGCTCATCGTGATCTTCGAGGACTTGCTCGCTGAACGCAAGGATGAATACAGCACGCAGCACATCCAAACGATCAAGCCGATGATGCTCTCGGTGTCAATGCCCATTTCGGTGGACTTGGCCGAGTTGCCAGCACCGACGATGCCGAACAAACCAGGATTGCAATCGGAATCTACACATTGCAGAAAGTAAAAACCAATCGAATCGTTTTTTGGTACAAAACTCACCCGGCGAGTTCGAAACAGCAGACCAAGTCAAATAGGTAACGTAGAGCGAGACAACAGCAGATTGAAGAAGCCCGGAGCGTGGCAACTTATCCTGGACAGCCGGCATAATGGACAAAATGCTCACCAAGAAGCTCAGGATCAGATTGAAGGAAATAAAGAATTTGTTCAGGGCACAATCATCAGACTGAAAAGCATTTGATTAGTTCTACTTTTCAGTAGTTATTTTGAAACTGGGCATACCTTTGTAAAGAAGACAAACAGCAAGGTAACACCAGTAATGGTCAGAATGTAGCAGCAAATAGTAGCCAATAGCAATGCAGCATACCAACCACGTGATTCGGTTTCTTCATAGTTCGTGACCCAGGCTTCAGCCCAGCAATGAGCAAAGTCAACAATCAGAATGAGCTGTATCATAATGAACAGAAACCCGCCAACCATTCCAAAGTACATCCATGTGACGCCGAAGTTGCCCTCCGGAATGAAGAATGCGCCAATAATTCCACCAATGACAAGCAAATATTTAAGTCCCCAGAAGCTATAATTATAAAATTATTGTTTTTTTGCATTGAAAATTCGAAAATAGTAATACCCATTTTGAATGCCTCCCCGGGGATCTTTAGAGTGTTTTACACCAATCATCATTAGTGCCATCAGTACAAAGAAGCAGGTGAGAACAAAGCAGATTCGATATACAGCCAAATATCCAACTGCTTCCTTGCAGTTAAAGACAACGGAATCCGGAAGATAGTGTGATGTGCCATTGTTGCAAAATGGAACCTATATATAGATAATTTACGAATTCAGAAAAACAAAATGGCTGCCTTCCCATGTTGTGTACCTTTCGAAGTGCATCCTGCAAGCCTGGTGACAATGTAATTGCTGCTGCAATTGTTGATAGAAGCAGCATTACTGCGTACATAATGCGACTGGACGTCGAGTTCTTGCATGATGGACATGCTGAACAGCACAGGGAGCACGCTGCGCTGCCGCAGCAGCACGCGAGCTAGAAATAAACAGTCATGGTGGTATCATTGTATACTTCTTGTGCAAGAGCATGGCCATGGCACAAAGAATTGAACTGCACTTACCTGTGCTGCAGAGCACAGCCCCAGAACAGCACCCATCGTTTAAAGGTGGCACACTGTTATTGCACAATCTAGCACGACTAAAAATTTTGTTGTTCTCGAACTCGAGGAGCACAACCACAACAGCTAAATAATCGATTTGCGGATTTGCGTTTCAGCTGTTAGTCACAGGTCGCAGACGAACACAAATACTTGCATAGATGACAGCAAACATCCCAAAGAACATGAGAAATACATGGAAAATTATCAGAAATCAGTGTATGTGGCGCTATCTGTTGGTGGAACATATTTTATCCTCGACAGATGTCACTAGATACACTATTTGTTTACTATTGGCAACCAAAAATTTGCTTATCAAAAACAACTCTAAAAATAAGACGAAATGCATTATAGGTGATAATACGTTGCATGAGGAAAATGAACATTTAAACATGGCCGCTTAATCTTACTTTATTGTTGAATTTTGAAGTTTTCATTCGTTTAGTTTAAGCTATGTTTATATCGATGTACAACTTTGTAGTTTTTCTATTATTTTGTATTTCTCATCGACATTAGCAAATTAAGGACGTGACCTTTAAGCTCTCCGGTAATCGTAGTGGTCTCCGACTTCAAAACAAGTTTAATATACCTATGTAATTTGTTTTTTCTTGTAGCAACTGCATAGTTTTGTAACACTGGCATTTAGCATAAACATTTTGTACTGCACAGAGGGAGAGAGCACACTGCATACTTTTAAAACTTACCTCATTTGTACGCTGATGCGATTCATTCCTAACTTTGTTAACGTATTTATGATTTACATCTTGATTCGAGTGAGCGCTCTTTTACAAACTAAAATGTTGCAATACTATTGGCTATTTAAACCCATCCTTAAATCGCACATCATTATAAGACCAATCGCTAAACTCATGATAGAAATTAGTGAGCTATACCAACGCACCAAACAATAATCACGCGATCAATCCATTAAGATTCGCAGTCAATTTATATCCAATATTATGAAGTGCTTTGCACTTATTCTGTTGTGCATTTTGTGTTCGAGTAGAGCCGAAAGCGATAGTGTAATTTCGAAACAAATATTTGAGCCATTGAGTCCTGAGCCGAATGGTGAACAAGTCTACAAATACAGGTAACGTTGATGTTTTTAATTAATATTATTCAGAAGCAATAAAGTTTATTTTCACTTTTCAATGAAAAGTTTTCAAACGAGTAATCAAATCGAAGCTGAACAAACGGGAAAAGTGGATCAAAATGGCGATAATCTCTCAGTGCAAGGCTACTACTCCTATGTGTCCCCATCCGGAATGAAACAACGAATATCATACGTTGCCGATCAAAATGGATATCGAACATTAATTGCGTTGACACCGGTTCTTCGTCCGGTTACCTTACCGCCGACCCCCTATAGCATTAGCTCTGCCACACTGGCATCGCTTGCTGGTGGTGGACTAGGATAAACAACGTATACAATGCTGGATGACGACGCCATGTTTTTATTAAAGAACAAATAGTATTATGAAATATGAATAATGAATTATATGTAAACATTTAATATAGATATAGTATAATTCTGCACAGTTATAATGTCTTTCTGTCCGTTGTGTTCCTATTCCGCTGAAGAGTCTTCGTTGTCAGGCGATATGTCGACTCTCCCAGGACGATGTCGTTCGCCCTAAAAGGCCTACCAGCGCAAAAAGGCGTGTGCTCATTGGTGAAGGCAATACGGCCGTCATCAGTAAGCCACGCGATTGCACGACATCCTCCGGTTCCGCTTCTCGAGCAGTTCCATCGTTCCCGAATCCTTTTTGTTGACGAATTCCCGCCGAATGTCTTTTTACCGAAAAACCGATAATTGTTGTCGAGGACAATCACGTAGCCCCTTTGGGATTTCACGGATTTCACTAACACTGCGAAAAAATGCCAAACAGATTAAAACAATGCAAAAACGTTTGTTTTAAAACTTACCAGTCTCTCCCGGTTCGTCATATTCATGCTCCTCAAGTAAAGCCTCACACCATCGCTCAACATCATGGTCCTCAGTCATATGATTCTCCAAACGCGGCGCATCAGGTATTTGCATTGAAAAATCTGTAAACTCCATTGAATTGGCATGCTCTTCAAACTTGATAGTTTCCATCGGCTCGACTGCAACCTCAACTATTTCCGTATCCAGGGGTAATAATATAGTGTCCTTCGGTTTAGCCGGTTTAGGTGCTTGCATCGTACTCTTGTCGCTCTTATTATCGTCATCGACCACATGAACAACTTCTGGTTCATCATCATCGTTACTATCAATATTATCAAAGCGTCGTTTTAGTGAATGTTTATGCTTCTTCTTCTTATGACCAATGTCAGCTGATACATTTGTATTTGTATTTTGGGTCTGTTCTGGTTGCTGTTCCGCTACTTGTAAATGTGGTTCGGGAGCAGAAGTTGATTCTGGCACCTCCTTCAACCCCTTCACTTTCAGCGCAATTGCAGTGTCCACAAAGATTTGGAACTCGTCCTTGGCGATTTGCACATTGCCGGCGTAGATAAAAGTGAGAATATCCTTCATGCAGCGATAGCTCACGTCTTTTAGGAAAAAGATTGGATGCGGACATGGGTTACTTGCGAAAAGCTCCTTGAAGTAGGAGCTGAACATTGAGAGGACGATTTGGTGAGCTTTTATGAATTGACCTTCAACTGCAAAGGTCACATCTGCATTGTGAGTACTCTCGAGCAACAGGTGCAAGCCACCGGTCAAGTTGGTGATGTACTCGTTATACGCGAGATTTAAGGAAGTCATTTTGGCAAATTTTTGATCTGCAAACAAAATGGCCGGCGATTATATCCGTTCAACATTGTTAGATTGTTATAGCTAAGACTATAGTTAGTGCAAGGTCAAACAAATATGTAAATGTATGTTGTATATTTGATTCAGAGATAGTACCTGTTTTATGGACACAGTGCTATATCAATTCTATAAAAGCACACGACACAGTACAAAGTGCGCCATTATGTATTCATAAATTTTGGCAATGCGCATGAGTAGATTACTAGATTAGTATAGCGAACCGATTATTGACTTTTGTTCACTATTCTACAGCAGTAGGAATTAGTGATACATATAGACTGTAATAAGTGTAATTAACGTTGGGGAGGATAACTAAACGGACTTACCCTCTCAGTACCCTCACATTTAACTGAAAATATACTAAAACTTGCTACCCCCTTGACCTGTTATCTAGTATACTATATTCTCGATGCCCGAAGGTTATGTTGTTTTCTATGAAATCTACGTCAATGTTTCTGTATGTGTATAGCTAGCGTATAGGTATATCTCATCTACTATATTTGAGTCGCGCTAGCTATACAATATAGCTATGTGTGTGTAATGTATATCATTTCCCCCCTCCTCGAAACCAAGCAGTGCAGCGAACTTTGAGGCATTTGAGGTTAACAGCTTTTTGTTGAATTTTCATATTATCTAGTTTTGTAGAGTAATTCAGTTTAGTTATAGACTTAAAGTTTCCTATTATTGTTGTTAAATATACATAATTAAGGTGTGTTATTTCTTATCTATTAGTATATCTAGAAATATTTAACACTAACACTTTAAAAGCAATGAAAAGAAGTTCATTTCCTCAGCATTTCTTGTTTACAGTACTTTTATAAATTATAAAAGAACAAATCATGAGTGATGAAGAAGTAGTTGCTGATCCTGAAGCTTTCAATGACCTCAATTTTGACTCAGACAGCAACAGTGAAGTAGAAGAATTAACAGCAGCAGAAATTATAAAGCAAATGGAAGAAACATGGACCAATGAAAAATTTGCACCAGAAATACTCCCACATAAAATTGATCATGTCGAATGTCTGCTTGACCAAATCACATCTATGGAGGAAAATATAGAGAGCTTGGGCAGTACAGACTTTACAAAATCACTCTATCAAATGGAAGTTGATCGATTGAGATACTTAGTGAGCAGCTACTTAAGAAATAGGCTAGAAAAAATTGAAATTGGCTGCACAGGCATTTTAAAACAAGAGGAGGCACGCATGGAGCAAGAACTTGATTTGTATTTAACGCAGAGCGAAATGCAATTTGCTAGGGAATGCAAAGAAGGTTAGAATTCATAAGGTTTGCTGTTTTTTTGCGTTTTGGGAAACAAGAGATTGTTTTAGCATTTGAAGAACACATTGAAAATGTGTTAAAGTTCTGGCCAGGATTGCCACCTGATGAATGGAAGAAGGAACAGATTGATCCCAACATGTACAGCTTTGTTTTCTTGAAGTCCAAAGCAAACATTGAAGGCATCGTGATTGACGACGGTAATGAGCATGACGGCGATGATGGTGATCTTGTCGACTTCAGAACCGGCTCACAAATGATCATAAGCTACAACAGTATTGCAAATTTGGTTAAGAAAGGTGAGGTGATGTTAATTTGAGCTAAGCATTTAAGTCTAATCTTAATCCTAAGGTAACCTTAATTTAAAGTACAAACGCGTTTAATCATCTTGTTATACAAAAATATAAGTAACATTTCCAACTTCTGTAAACATTAAAAACATTTAAAAAAGAAACAACATTCTTAACATCTGAACATCTTAACTATAACTACAGGTACAACTTTAAGTTGATGAGGCACCTCAAGTGAGAAGTTTAAGGCATCCTTTTGTTTAAGCTTAGGGTTTAGGCATCCGATTTTTTCGAATCGGTCTCCGCGCCATGCGAATGTGCATCGGATGCTTCGTTCAAAGCGATGCTATGCATCGATGCGGCAATGTTCACATTGGCGGCGGATTCATTGTCACTGGATTCACCTTCGTGCGCTTCGTAGCTGTCGCGTGCGATCGCCAGCAAGCTGGTGAACATACTGTCGCCCATCTGCTGCAGCATGGCATGGAATACGCCGTCTTTGTTCTGCAGCAGCTCGAACGGATGGGCGTACTCAACGATTTCGCCGTGATCCATCACGATCACACGGTCGGAGTCCATGATGGTATTAAGTCGATGTGCGATTGTCAACACTGTACAATCGCGAAAGTTACGGCGTATTGTTGTTTGGATGAGAGCATCAGTCCTGGAAGCGAAGAAGCAATGTTGTTAGGTTATGTTAGGGATCATATACATAAATGTTGCATGAGTTGCATGAGTCTTACTGGTGGTCTACATTGGCAGTGGCTTCATCCATGATGATAACCTTATTCTTGCGAATAATTGCGCGCGCGAGGCAAATGAGCTGTCGCTGGCCGGCGCTGAAGTTGGAGCCGCTTTCAGACACTTCCTGTTCGAGCTTCTGCACGGCGTCCTTGAGCTCCACGTCTTCCAAGGCCTTCCATAGCGTTTCATCCTGGCACCGATCGAAAGGGTCGAGATTATGTCGAACTGTGGTGGAGAATAGGACAGGTTCTTGTGGAATAATGGAGATGTTGCTGCGGAGGTCGTTTAGACCGATTTGCTTCGTATCGACGTCGTCGATTGTTATAGTGCCTTCGATCGGTGCTAAACGGAAGACTGCTGATATCATGGAGGATTTTCCTGCGCCTGTTCTTCCAACAATTCCAACCTAAAAGCAATTGTCCGCCATTTGTAAATGTTTGAAAATGTATGCAACTTATTACGCACCTTGTATCCAGCTGGAATCGTGACGTTCAAATTCTTCAACACAGGCGGATCTGCCGTGGAATACTGTAGGTAAAGATTCTTAAGTTTAATGACACCCTGCTGCGGCCAATCGCGATGTGGTTTCCGCGCTGGCGTCGATTCGAATGGACCTTCTTTATCCAGCTTGGTGTATTGCAACACCCTCTCTACACTTGTCATGTTATTGGCGACTTCGGTCGTTTGCCGCATGCCGTATTGCAGCATGCCGGTTAATATCAACGCTTGCGATATTACCAAGCCGACATCGCCCTCCATTACGGTTTCTAGAAGCAACAATTGTACAATCGAACATTTGCAGACAAAATGGCCGCATACCATATGCAAAGAATTGCAGTGTTACAATAGCAACAAATATAACACTCAGTAAATCCAAGTAGAATCCAAACGCTTCACTCGCAAAGATCATCAACACAAAGGACGACGTATGCTGATCTTGCAGTACGTCGAACTCCTTCGCTACCAAGCTCTGCGCGCAACTACTACGAATTGTCGTCAATCCATTCAGCGATGCAGATACATGTGAAAATACCGGCGCTCGTGTAATACCTTCCAATCGCTTGATATCTTGAGCACTCGCCATATACACATAGCGAATCAATGCGAACATGCCACCCAGCACCAATGTTGGCGCTATCATGATCGGCGAAACAATCCACACCATCACGAGAATGCCAGACATAACCAAAAATATCTGCGTGGAATCAAGCATCAGACGCGGTAGAATCTCATCGATGGTTCCGATATCTTTCGAAAAGCGATTCAAAATCCTACCGGATGGATTCGTATCAAAGAAGCGCATTGTAGCTTGCAAAATGTTCGAAAACATTTGATTGTGCAGCGATTTCGATGCCTTCATGCATACTTTATAAAAGAAGAGCGAACGCACTGTGGTCAATACCACTGTCAGTACAATCAAACCTGTGTAGACGTAGATATTTAAATTCCGTGGAAATTCCGTTGTGAAACACTCAAAAATGTCAGAGGAGGTTACATTCCAGTCTGTGCCGTCGTTGAATAATGTGATGTTATCGGGTGAGTGAGTTTCAGTTTTGTTGAGAGATTCATAGTCGTTCTTTTGTTCGGAGCATAGTTGTTCTTCTTGGTTAGTCCTGTAAATATTAAACACAATAAATACCTGCAGTGCACATCAATCTAAAGTGACGTCATTGTAGGTTAGAGTCGTGACTTTAAGGTTAATTCGCCTCTAAACATACCGTTGGTGGCGCCACTTTGACATAACGAAACGAGTCACACAAATCTCAGCTATTCAGAACAGTTATTCCATTTTTTGACACCAGACGGCGTTTGGTTGTGTTTAGAGGCGAATTAGAGTCGGTAAGTTAGAAACCTACCAATATTTCAGCCACAAGTCACTAGAGTTGCAGAATACTTGGGCGATGAGAATAAGTAGAACTAAAAGTGTCAGCACACAAACGTTAGCACCAGATTTGAAGTAGTCAATATACGTAGACGTTGGTATCGATCCTTTTTCCATAAGTTCTTGCGTTTCCTGCGGTTCCTCTTCATCCTCATCCACCGTGCTGGATTCGTTAGACGTGACCGACATCAATCGTTTTGTTCTTTTAAGCTCTTCTTGGTGCGTGTCTTCCTCTTGTTCTGAATGTTTCAGATGTGACAACTCCTTCTTGGCTAGCTCATCATACGTTCCAATCTTTTCAATCTGTCCGTTGTTCAAGATGATAATTTTATCGACAGTTTTGAGGAATTGCAACTGATGAGTGACCAAAATCCTTGTTTTACCTTGCAAGTACCTTTTAATGCATTCGGCAAACAACTGTTTGCCAACGTGCGTATCCACAGCGCTGAGTGGGTCATCAAAGAGGTAAATATCCGCTGAGCGGTACACCGCCCTTGCTAAATTGATTCTCGCCCGCTGGCCGCCGCTCAAGGAAACCCCCCGTTCGCCCACCAACGTTTTGTCGCCGTGCGGAAACTGCGCAAAGTCCGTTTCGAGCGCACAACAATGCACCACCTGCTTGTAGCGTGATTTAATGAACGGCTGTCCAAAAAGAATGTTATTGCGGACGGTAGAGACGAAAAGCCATGGCTCTTGCGACGCGTAGGACACCTCACCCTGCACCTCCAATTTGCCGCTGTTTAATGGCAGCTCCCGCAATAGTAATTGCAGCAGGGAGCTCTTTCCTGACCCGACACTGCCAACAATAGCGCATAAACTGCCGGATTCGATTTCTAAATTGATGTTGCTTAGTGTCTCTATGATCGGACTAGGCGCCCAGCTGGCGCGTCCTTTGACAACCTTCACAGCGCCTTTGTGCTCCTTAATGTTCTCATCGACATCGATCAGGCGCATATTTTCTCCCAAAAGTAGGAACTCTCTAATACGCTTGACAGAAACCTGCGTTTCGGATAAGAATACAACGCCCAAGGGGAACAGGATAGCCATATACAGTTGAATCGTGTTGAAGCATTGCGCCATTGAAAAGACCAGTTCACCGGTTAGTGGCAAACCGGTAGATAGGACATAGAAGATGACAGTCACATATAGACTGGTACGTTCGGTAAAAACCATCAAAGCGGTGGTATAACCTAAAATATAGGACTTTTTCGTGATGATGTCGATCTCCAACTTGCGCGCCAGCTCCACCACCTTTTCAAAGGGCTTCTCCCACGCGTACATTTTAATGATCTGTATGCCGCTGGTGATTTCCGACATGATTTTCACGCGGTAATCGGTGCGCAGGGCGATTTTGAAACGGTAAGAGCCTTGCAGCTTTGATAAGTAGCCTGGAACATAACATTTATTACGTTTATTAGTACGTTTTGTTCTGTTATCAGAAGACACAGAAAGTATACCCTGCAATGGTATCGCCTGCAAGGCGATAGTCAGCACGCCCACGAGCGCTGGCCAACCGACAATGTCCCACATCAAATACGATGCCAAAACGGCCTGAATCGGCATGATCCAGATGTAATGCATGAAGGTGCAAAAGAATTCGAAGCGCTGCACATCGTTGGACATCAAGTTGATCATTTGCCCGGTTGCCGTTTGCCCCAGTGATATTTTACTTAATTTAAGTAGCTAAAACATTCATGTTTATTTTACAACGTGCTGATAGTGATAACAACTAGTAATAATATGCATACCTTTCTATACATTAATGAACAGCAAGCAATGCGACACCGCATTCCAATGCGTAAACATCCAACGTTCGCATGATGAATGCAGATAACGTTTAGCAGCGAGACGACAATAACGCCAAGCGCCAAGAGCCAACCTTCGTGGAGCGTGTACGGCTTGGATGGATCGAAGTATTTGATCAGGTGCGCTAGTATAATGGGATGGCTGAGTTTGAAGACGATTGATTGCATGCACATTATGATGCCCCAAACGGCGAACGGGCGGAAAAATGTCGCTGATAATGCTTTCCATAGCGATGGGTCTCTTTCGTCTCGCTTCGCTCTTAGTAATTCGTTCTCCCAATTTCTGCAAGGCAAGAGCACATTATTATAAATGTAAATATATACATTAAAAATAAGCAACCATTACTTTTCTAATTCGTTGCCCAGCTGTTCGGACAGATCGGGATCGGTGGAATTGTAGAGATCTTTCACTTCCAGATTCTTTTTGAGACCGACGCGAAAAAATGGCAGAACCCATCTACAAAAATGCATATCAATAATTAACGACAGCAGTTGATAGCAGTTAATAACTTAACGACAGCTGCAAGCGATGCAACTATGCAAGGCATTCGTAATTTTTACGACTTGATTAGTATGTGCGTAAACTAAACGAAACATCAAAACACTATTTAGATAAGTGCTAGGAAGTTTCGCTATGCTTATCGATAACACTTAATTTGTGTTTTATGCTCAACAAAATGAAGCTATTCATCAATACCGCCAATGTCAAACTTGCGCACTTGCATCAAGTTAAAACGAACATTTAATTTATCAATTTCTTCTTTATTAGGTCATGTTCTAATAATGTTGTCACAGCTGTACAAAAGAGTGTTATGCCGGGTTTACGCTTGTTACTGTAACAAATCTGCTTCATAAAGGAGGCTTTAAATTTGTAACAAATTTGCTATAGAGTCACCGATATTTTGATGAAAGATATTTTTTGAACTTGTGCTCCTTTTTCAACTTTCTTTGCGGATTCGGATGGCCAAGAAGACATTTTTAGGATGCAACCCCCTCAGAGACTCACATCTATCAATGTTACATGTACCTCTAGCAAATTTGCTACAAATGTAACGCCAGCTTAAGAATTGCGACGGAAAATCTTAGATATTCCGATCTTGTGCTCTTTTAAGTTTCTTTGCTGATTCGGACGTTGTTTGGAATGCAACACCACCTGTTTAGGTTGCAACCCCCTCAATAGCTCAGATCAATCAATGTTACATGTAACTCTAGCAAATTTGTTACTAGTTTAAATCTGTAAATCCACCTTTAGGCAGTTATGCTATGTCCCTATGTCTATGCGCATTCTTATTTACACTCTTAATTGACTGCCATAAGAGTGTACTTACTTAAAACTTGAAGCAAACAATTTTTGTTAATTTTATAGTTGTAGGTGCAGGTGACTAGGACTACAAAGCGTACTCATTAGTCCATTATAAGATTTTAAGGTGAGCCGCGAGCCGAAATGCAACAAAAGACACGTTTTGTGTATCTACACCGCCAAAGCATCAATTCAGCTTCAATTAGCTTTATCCTATTACATAAATGCAGAATGAATTAGTTTCGCTGTTTTATTGTTGGTGGCTTTAAGCATTCAGCATTGACATATTTCAGGCGAAGCCACTAACTGTCGACTTCAATAAAATGAATACCGTTTCTGTCTCATTATTATCTTGTTGAATCTTGAGGTTTTGTGTGGAAGTTTTGTGGAATTTTTCTGTTGTACTTTTTGAATAGTTATGTTGCTTGTCACAATAAGGAATAAACCAAATATGCAGCGAATATGTAGCAAAAATTGTAGTGCAAAAGGGAATTTTAATATTTCAACAAGTTATGTCATTCCACAGTATTATTGGAACATGGGGGCCAGCTCTAGAAAGGAACATAAAAGGATAAAAGCTACCGCCAACCCTCTCAAGTTACATGGTAAATTCGGTGTATCAGGCACCAGCAAAATGCACATTTGTTGAGTCTACCACGAATACCACGATTAAGCAGTTAATTGTATTCGTGACCGTGAAAAGTGAAATTTCCCATTTATTTTATTCCCGCAGTGCTCCAGACGATATCAGAGAATACATATTGCAACTATGTATACTTGTATACATTTGTGAGCATATTCTGTATGTACATGTCTGTATGTATACTTAAATAAAATAAAATAAATGCTTTGTTGTTCAATTTTGTAATGTGCCGATTTTGAGGTTAGAAATATTATTTTCTGTTATTTTGTATAAAAGCAACGTTGTTGCTTAGCTGTTGAATAAAGCCTTCAATCAAAATCAATATCTTCACAATAGAGCCAGAGTATAATCAATAATAACATTATGATATGGCTATGCCCTATGCATAAATCCCAAATAATATACAACTTACAATGCAGCTGCTAAAGGTGTATAGTGTATACTGATACCGTAACGTTGGTATTGCCGTACTCACCCGAAAACTAATTTAGATAAGAAGTTCGACGAGAGCTCGGGACTTTTGTTTTCAAACTTTTTGCTCGTATCCATTGTCTGCTGGATGTAGAATCATACATAGAATAAAGAACTAGAAATTGTTACATTTGCCACAACACCGCGATGACTGTCGTGGAAATAGAGCAATCTATTTAGCTATTAAGCCAGCAGTGTTTAGTGTTGTGTGCATTGATTTGTTTATCAAACATTTCCTTTGAACTGGCAACTGGGAGCGATTGCCAAATTGATTGGTGGAGTGCTATCAACTGCTATCAACCACTTTCACTGTTGGTGTGTATTTGTGGTGTTGAATGCTTCTATTCTTCTGGTTTTCACTGTTTTTCACTGATCACTTCAAGTCATTTGTTTTAATGATTTGGCTGTCTGCAAGATGATGATACGATGAAGCAACACGTCACGCCGGCTGTGACGGCAAAACCGTACTGAACGAAAACCGAAAACGAAATAACGAAAAACTAAAATGCAAAAGCCAAAGGCCCGAAGCCGAAATGTCGAAAACCGAATCCCGAACCCGAATGCCGATCTCTGAACATGAAGCTAGTGCTAGCAGTGCACCATGCGCAAAGCGCAACACAACCATCACAAACACAACACGGAAAACGTAAACGGGACCTCGTGCCGCTCAGCTGCGCTCATTGCTGCTTCTGTGCTTCTCTGCTTCAAGGCCTCAAGCAATGAAGCCACTAGCCAATGGTAGCGCTGGAGATGGAGAACGAACAAGTTGGATTTGTGTTGGAGCTTCGCTTGGAGTTGGATTTGAAGATGTGTTGGGTCTTGAATTTGGCCGATAACTAATGACAGACGACACACGCATGACACAGCGTGCACCGACACACGACAGTTTCGCTCGACTTGACTGGACAGTGGACGTGACGACGGGTCCGAGTGCGATGCAACATGCAACGTAACTCCATACAGTCCATACAATACGCACATACAAATCGACTTCAATTGATCATAAAATTATTTCGCTTATGGATTATGATGTGTTTGCGCCCAAGTTTTGTTCATAATCATAACATATGTTATGAATTATGAATTACTCAAGAAATATCGAATGTAGTACAAGAATCAAAAGAAGGCCCCCATAGATGTAAAGCCGTGTTTAGAAGTGTACACTAGTAAAGGCGGCGTCACACTTGTAACAAATTTCCTAGCCTAGAGGTTACATGTAACATTGATGGATCTGAGCCTCTGAAGGGGTTGCAACGCGTTGCATTAAAAAGAGCGTCTTCTAGGCTATCAGAATACGCAAAGAAACGTGAAAGAATTGCTCTTGTTCGGAAAATATCCGAGATTTTGTACTTTCCCTCTCATTTCTTCAAAATATCGACTTTACATAACGTATTTGCTATAAGAGTGAATATGCTTTAAAAATTAGAATATTGATTACGTTAACATTATCAAATTTTACTCTGACGATAACGGATTACTTAAAATATTATCAACGTGTACGGTTTATATGAAATTAAGAATTTGGATGGACATTGACATGATATTTATATTTATGTATAGTGAAGGCCAATGTCTTGATGTGCAATGATCTCTAATCACGCAATCCTCGCCCTTTAATAACTGAGGCAATAAAGTTCAAAACATAAACTTGACACACATGACACAAAATTAGAGTGATTTGGGACAAGAACGCGAGCCAAATCAACTGAAAAATAAGACAACGGTTTATTTTAAAATTCTTATCAAGTGAGAATGTCGAGTTAACCACTATATCAATAATATATTATATATTTCCCTTTTCCTTAGAAATAGGTAAATTAAAATAACTCACTTTTAATTGCCAAACTAACCTTTTACATTTTAACATTTTTATAAATAAGACATAAGACATCATATTTAGGAAATGCAGTATGACAAAGAACACATGAATATTAGTACATATTTGCACTCGTCAAAAAACTTACTGCACCAAACTGCAACATTTGAACCTAGTCACCTAGAATATCCATTAGCGAACCATAATAATTATCCTGTAAAACGGTAAAACTATAAACCACTGGTAACTAGCAAGGTATAGTCGGGTAGTCCAACTATCAATCATTATGCAGGTCATATCACAAAGTTAATGTACTATACTGGTAGTAGAGTAGGTGGTAGTAAACTTGGTATTTATATGGTATTTATATGGTTTTATGTAGATGGCTATAATCATCATCATCATGAAGGGTTTATAGTGCAACCTTGAGCTTTTAATTGAAACATTCATTATACGAGAAACAGTCGATAGTGATAATTTTAGTCTGCGATGGTTCTTATTTGACAAATTATACTATCTTGTTACTTTCTAACCTTTCTAAATACCTGCCAAGTATATATTGATGTAGGCAACACAATATTCGTTGCTTGAACTCTGAAATTATACGTTATGCAACACAACTAGCACTCAAAAATTTGGGCTTGCTTACTTTTATTCGTTGTATAATGGGTTGCCTACAGTTGCATGCAGTAACTAATCTAATTTGTCAAGAAGGAAGAACGATTTATTTTCAAATCATTTTCAAACACACTCTTGAAGTCAGCTGCTCTTCAAACATTTACTTATTGTTATTATTAACTTACCGGCATTTGTGGCGTCTGGAATAGGGTCGATGAATAAAATGAAAAGTGATTGATAAATGATAGT
>JARJDQ010000348.1:0-13371 GCA_030264215.1 Geostiba sp. GC000077 | reverse complement strand
TACGCCACGACCAATCGTCGCATTCATCCTGGATTAGGATCACCTTCCCACTGCTACTGCACTCTGATCTAATCTAATCAACCAACAACAAGAGACAATCAAGGCTGTGATTTTTTTTTGCTTCATTCTTCAAATGATTCTAACTCAGTGTGCAGTGGCTTACAAAACATACAAAAAAGCAAAAGGGTCAGCTCGTCAGCTTGAAAGGAAGTGGGCGTTGGTTCCATGTGCATCGCGTGCTAAAAACCCGCGCACTGCACGAACTTGAAGATTGACGGGTGGAGCCAATCCTGAACTGAGAACTGACCATCTGCATAATTTATGTTTCACCTAACCACATCACCGAAGACTTGGGATTATTGGACACTTTTTTTAGGTTTCAGATGTCGCTTGAGATGACCCCGCAAAAACCCCCCGGCCGCGAGAAGAAGGTCCTCCTCCAGGACCTCAACGCGCTGCTCACCTGTACCTTGTGCAATGGCTACTTTATCGATGCGATGACCTTTGACTCTTGTTTGCACACCTGTAAGTTGATCCTCAACTCTAGAACACACCCTAGAAAGGATATTAATTTCGTAAATTCCAATAGTTTGTCGGAGCTGTGTCCTAAACCACTTTGAGACCACCAAGCAGCAAACTTGCCCAAAGTGCGAGAAGAAGAAAGCATCCTTCAAGTAAGCCTTCGATAATCTTTTAGTACCGTATTGTGGACTCTTGTCGTTCTGTTCTATATAGACCTGATCATCAACTCCAAGCCCTGGTGTACAAAATGGTTCCCGGACTCTTCGGCAAGGAGACACAACGCCGGGAAGACTTCTATAGGAGTAGCGTACGTGCAAGTAGCACGTGTAGCGAGGACAGTGTCCTGGGTGATATGCAAAAGGATCAAGATAAATGGGTAAGTCTTGAGGTCTTAGCTACAGGAGTCGAGTAGTGTTGATTAGCAACGCATCTAACCCTTCATGAAGATTTCGCAGCGCGAAGGTACATCAGGCCAGGACAACTTCTTCAGTCCTGAAGATCCTATTTCCTTGTCCTTAGAATTCTACCAATCCCACCTTGACGATACAGAGACCCAAGAGCCCAGTCGGAAGTTGAACCTTGTCTCGAAACGAACTCTTTCCTCAAGCATCGTAAAATCCGAAGACCTTGACGATAAGAAGATCAAGACAGATCGACGATATCTTCAGTGTCCAGCTGCGGTTTCCATGTCGCATCTACAGAAGTTTCTTAGGATGAAGTATGCTTTATCTTCGGAACATCGGGTAAAGAATATTAGGACCACTTTATCGGTTGACCATGGAGATACTTATTGGTAGGGGGTTTTATTTGATTTGATTCTACAGGTTGATATCATCTACGAAGGAGAAGTGCTTCCCTACAACTACACCCTGATGGATGTGGCCTACACGTACAATTGGACAAAGGTAAGGTGTCTCTGCGGCTCCCAGACAACGGAAACGAAACAGTTAGAGAACAGTTCACACTTTATATTCAGTTTTCACTTCTATTGTTCACGGTTGCGCTCGTTTTTCATCTTCTTCGCGTTCGTCGTATTCTCGTATTGTTTTGCGGTTTGTTTCATCTGGCCAGAGCGTGGCGGTGCTGTGAAATCGGAAGCTCGCGAGTAGGAGGAAATGAAGAATAATGACTACCTATCCGATGCGCTATTGTCCTTTATTCATGGTCGGCGGGCCGCGAACGTTCTTAGTAAGAGTTTCAGAGCCGTTAGAGGCAAAGCAAACAAGTTGGATAATTACTTTTACAGAGTCGATAGTCGAGTATAGAGACGTATTTTTCCTCGGGCTTGGAGGCCTGGAGTGGGGATTATTGATTCTTCGCCAGAGTATTGAATATTTCAGCCGATCGCTGCATCGCGCCGCGTGCGAGTTAGGGATAGGAGAGAAATAGGAAGGACCGGCGGAGAGACGCGAATGCGATTCGATTCGAGCCGAGTGCCGCCGTGTTGTGGCAGCGCATCGCTGCCGGAGCGCGCGTACCGCGTTTTCAAGGCTTTTCGGTTGTGCGCAAGTGCGCAGGTTGTTGAACTTGGCGTGCGTTTCCACATTACTCCTCATTACGACGCGCGGCCAACTCTCGCAATGCGGCGTAACATTCGCCATTGAAACCGAATTCAAGTCTTATTTTGATGTTTCTGGATTTGTGTATTATCCGGTTGCAGTTGAAACCAATGCGCTTCTTCTATCGCATCTTCACACCGCTGAAGGTCCAGCCCATCAAGATCATCAACACGGCGACGAGCAATGGCAGCAAACATTTGCAGATTGTTCCCGTGCGGCCGGCGACTGCCTCCGATCTGGAGGCGGAGAAGAGCAAGGAGCAGTTTGTCGCTCAGTTGAAGCTGCAATCCAAGCATAAACCTCTACCGACCACAGCTCTTGGAAACCTGGGGACGAAAGCTGGAACTGCGGAGAATTGTATTTTCGAGTATGAAGAGCAAGATGAGGAGATTAAACGATTCGCGGAGAGTCGAGATAGAGAGTGGGCACGAATGCGACACGAAGATGTTGATGGGGCGACTGCACCTGTGGAACCTCCAGTGCCACCTATTACTGTACCTGTTTCTATACCTGTACCTGTTCCTGTGCCTGGGGTTCCTGGGGTCCCTGGGGTGGAATCTTCGGGACATCATGTGAAGAAACGTAAGAAGTCCAAGCATTCCAAGGGAGATGCCAAGAAACCTAAGCTTCATGCCGAGATCACTAGCGCAGTGCAGGTGCAGCAAGAGAGCATCAAGTTGAAGGTGAAATTGACCCCGGCGCATCAACACAATGGGCACAAGCACAAACATAGGTCACCGCCGGTTGTCACCCCTGCGACAACTCCAGCTACTTCATCAACTGCAGTACAAGTACAAACTCCTCTAGTGAATAAACCGCAGGCCCATCAGGTGCAGCCAGAAATGAAGAAACCGGAACCAGTTAGGAAACTCAACGATATCTGCATTAAGAAGGCCGATCAGAAGCCCATGGAACCACCGAAGAAGGTTCCTAAAGTGGAGGCTCCTAAAATGCAGAAGCTTTCTTCCAAGGGATCAACGCCTACTCCAAATAGACCAAACACCGTGGACGCCGCGAAGAGTGGAGCAGTAATCAAGTTGGAAGAGAGACGGAGAGGAGAGGAGCAGAAGTCGTTTCTTAAGACATTTCAATCTAATGCCAACACCAGGCAACAACCAGGCGAGAAAGTCCAACCGGTTGCATCTCCTAAAACAGACGCGAAAAAGCCTATGATCACCTATTCAAATCACACCAAGCAGAACTTTGAAAAGAAGATCGCTTCACTTCAGCAGCAAGCGTTGCACAAACAAATGAAGAGTCATCCGCCTCAGAAGATGGACTCGGGACACAAGGAAAAGAAAGTGTCGTTCTCGGAGAAGCCTCATATCTTAAATTCTCATCAGTATCCAAGTGGGTTTACCGTAAGCAAAGTTGAATCTGGTGCTAGGAGGAAATCTGAGAGTGAGGGGCCTGGTGGTGAGAAGAGACCATGCTTGGAGATTACATTGATTAATGCCAGTGGACAGAAGCCTCCTGCAAGTCCAGCACCTCACAGGGATAGTGTAAAGGCAAAGCGACCTCCACCCGCGACGATTCCACTGGACCGAATCAAAAAGTCTAATTTGAAGCAGACCTCTGGGAAAGCAGAAGCCGCTTTGGACCTGAGCAAGAAGGTTGAGCCTCTGAAGAATGGCATCACCACATTGAACGGTCTCAAGTTCCCTTCGTCAGTTTCATCGCCAACAACACCCACTACACCAAGCCCCATCACTAGTACCCTGACGGCAAATCTTCAGATGTTGTCCAAGGTAGCCCTGCAACATTCAAAACAGCAACAGCAACAGCACCAACAGAATACCAATCAACACTCTAGCAATAACAAAGTAAGACCTCAAATACCCAATCTGCAGACGCTGCGGATACCTCATGTTACAACCTCTGTTACTACACCCACGCCAAGTCAATCCAGACAGAGCCAGAGTGCAGGAACCGGCTCAGGAACGCCTGGCAGAAACATGCCCAACCTGGCGAATCTCCCCAAACTGAATGAAATCAGCAAGTCCAACTTGAAGATGTTGAGCAATCTCAACAACAATCTCAAGCCGATCGTCCAGCGCACAAACACGCAGAGCATGATCCGCAGTATACCCAATCCGGCGATGTTGGTCCGCCAGCATAATCAGTCGCGGATGAATTTGACCAATGGCCAAAACCAAAACCAAAAGCAGAATCAGAGTCAGGACCAACACCAGAACCAGGACAAGACAAGTCCCCCGAATCTGAATCAGACCCAGCCGAAAATCCTCAATCCCCTGGCGAAGGAGAACACTAACAGTGGCACCACTACTACCACTACCAGCATCTCCTCCAAAGACTCTGGAAAGTCCACTACTAACACGATCCACAGTCTGATGAATAAAATGCTGGATCAGAGCAAGGGTCAGATGATGGTTACTGCTTCAAGTACAGCGGCAACGTAGAGGCCGAGACCAATATCAGTTTGCTTTAATCTATACATATTATCCTCCTCCTTACTCCGGTAATCTCAAACATTTATGTTGTTCCTAGAAGCGAAGTTGTATATCGATAATTTGTTACTTGTTTTCGGGTTCCTATCGCAAGGGTATATTATTTCCACGTGTAAGAAGCAACGGATGATAAATGATAACTAATTGAGAATCTATTGAATTTGATTTGTTGTTACCTGTTTTTATCTCTTGTATAATTAAAGAATTTATGTTTCGACTTTGTTTATATTTATCTATGTTTTATCAAATTTATGTGAAGTATTTGCACTAATGAAGCGATGATTTGTACAGCACGATGTAAATATTTCTTATAGAAAACAACTTGGTAATGATACCTAATTGATCTTTTTATTAGATTAATAGCAAGAAGCGCAGTAAGTTTCAATAACTAGTGTCAACCCTGAAACCCACAAATAATCAATCCCATAATATGCATTTTAAACATGATAACTAGTAGTAGAAAGAATAAACTATGAGTACTAATGACTGATGATACCCAGATACCCAGAAATTTATACCTGTACGAAACCCGGGCACTGTAAATTTAACTTTAAGCTAATTCACTCCGAACGTTTCTTTTGATAAGACATGTCTTAGAGGTATTTGTATAGTAAAATTGCGTAAAATAATTGATGATGCTAGTTGATGTCGATTACTTAAAATAAACTGAGTACATTTTAGAAAAGAAATTTTTTCTGAAAACCCTTTGGAACCCCTTTGAAAACCTTTTGAATTTTTCAGATTTCTAGGAAATTGAGAGAATACGGTCAGTCAGAGAAACGGTAAGCACTTTGACGTCCCCTTAGTTAGAGTCGTTTGTCATTAGTGAAATCATCTGAATAATGCATCCCTTAAAATGAAGGGTTGCATTCGTAATCGAGGGTTTCTCGTTAAACTACGCACGGAACGCTGATCACATTCTCGAGAGGCCTCGAGGCATCGGGTTGTGGAAGTAGTGGAAGAGAGTCGGCTAGCTCCACCTTGAAGGGTGTTGAACAGCGATGAAGGATTGGCAAAGCGCTGGTAATAGGGGCTGAGGGTAGGAGGGAGGGAGGGAGGTAGATGGGGAGGGTGCTAGAGTAGGTAGGTGATGCCTTTGCAGAGGGGTGGCCACTACCGACTTTGTGCGTAGCTCTATACGTAAATTAGAAGGAACATAGAAGCTAGAAGCTATAGAAGTGTGAGTGATGGAGACTGGAGACTTAAGTTAAGTCAAGTCCTTCACCATAAGGCTAGCTGCGCGTGACTGTGCGACGGATTCAATTTGTATGACACGCAATGTTGGATTGTTGGCATTCGCAATGTGCGCCGCCACGCTCAGCTAGCGAATGGGAGCAGCTACCGTGCGTGCCGAAACGCATGTCGCCTCCGTCATGGACGCATGGACTCGCGGTATGGTATTTTATACAGTAACTGAGCATCGGAACATCGATTTGCTATAAATATCATCACATGACTTTGGAAGTTTGGACTTTTGACTGAAGTCCAAACGCTTCTCTTCATGAGAGTAACGGTTCACCGATTGACGGTAAGGGGAAGAGAAGAGGTTCGTCTCCAGAGGCCAGAGAAGACGTTTATGGTGATATAACTTTTTTGTTTAAGTCATTTATTGGATCTCAGCTAGGATGGAGGACAAAAGGAACGTTCGGATAAGGAAAGAGGACCAAATCTCTTAAGAGAAAATGTTTTGTTTACGTGTGGAGCCTGAGAGAAGACGTTTAGTCATATAGCTCCGTCTCCAGAGAAGACGATTTCGCGTATGGTGACTTTATATATTTACGTCATTTAAGTCATTAGGATGGAAGACAAAACAAAAGTTCGGATAAGAAAAAACATCGGTCTCCAAGAGAGCAGTTTTAGAGAAGACGTGGAGCTTGAGAGAAGACGTTTAGTAATATTGGAGTTGGAGAAGTAAACGTTTAGAATTTGCAGTTTTGTTTATGCATGAGCATATGTGATGTTTACATTTGCTGGCAGTTCAGCGAAAAGTTGACTGAGTCGCTGACACGCTGACGCTGTGCTTAGGAGGCTTGGAAGTTGAGAGTTGGCTTTCCTATACTACGACTATACGAATGAAGCGAACTGCAAATGTTTACGTTCGCATTTTACTTTTTACGTCGTTTTCTGCCACCGCGCAACGCACACCTCTATTGCGGCAGCGCTGCCCGCGACAGAGATGGAGCGTGTGCGACTTAAGGCAGTCGGCGCGTTGGACTTTGAGCGCGTGGTGTGCCTTGCAGTCGAAGCGAGACCGCGGAGTTTGCGCTGGATTTATTTATAAACCGACGGTGTTGCCGTCGCGCACTCGCCGCAAAGTCAGGCAGGCGCACTGCGCACACAGGCATTCGGCGGAACCTTGAAATAGAAACTATGAAACTATCTATAGTGGGCTTAAGCCACCTAGCGTCCTAGCGACTCCGCGCCGAGTCGCAGGTTTCGCTTACGCCTGTATTTTTTTAGCATTTCTACTTTATAAGTGCACAAGAATCACAGACCTCTAAAGAGGTTGGAGGTTATCAACATTAACTGCACTTTACCTTATCTTAGTAAAGGTGAGACTTACTTCATTACTTTTAGATGATTACCTTATCGTTATAACTTTTAACAAAAGTCATTAATTTCCCTGACTACATGTGACTATGACTTAAGTAACCTCATCTCTATCCAATCCTCTTTATATAGCGAAACCTTCTCTGAACTTTCTTTCCTCTTTCCTTATGCGAACTTTTCTTTTGTCCTCCATCATCCTGATCATCCATCCTTATAATCCAAAATGACTTATATCGTCTCTTCCCTTATCCCTTGTCTTGTTATCCTTATATCCCATATCTTTACTCTGATGAAAAGAAGCGGTTGGTGTTATGTTGTTCTCTTGACAGAGATGTGAGAGGTGAGAGGTAAGATTACTGCTGAAACTAATATATGAGCTTAATGCTAAATATTTCCCTGCAATACTTCTATATACAATAAATATACCCATGAATATACCATAGCATATCTTTTCTTCTTCTCCGAAAGAAACTTTTCATGGTATATGCATGGTATTTATACATTTTTGGAAGTATAGAAGCTCGGAGTTGTCTGGACTCTTCCTAATAGTTAATATTTTGCTGGGCCCCGTTTTCCTGCTGGTCTGCGGGCCTGCGGCACGTAGCAGGAATCGACTTGGGAGCGCGTAGCGCGCAGCAGCGCAAATGGGAAATCCATACTTTGGCGTCGAATCAGTAGGCGCTTCGCGGGGGCGCTGCCATAAGAGGGATGAAGATAGATGCAGCTCCCAACCGTGTTTTACTCCCAATGTGTTCTCTCAATATAGTCACTCTCTTTCATATCTATTTAGGCATGTCGTATTGTGTCGACTAGATTTTAGTGCTTTAATGTTATACTTTCTCCATTTTGTAATATAGGTACCAATCTTATATATATATATATATATATATATAATTAATATACCTATTATATGTCTTATTATACTCTTATTATATAGAGCAACAATATAATAAGAGTATAATAAGACATACAATAGGAGTATTAATTATATATATATAAGATTGGTTCCTCTATTACAAAATGGAGAAAGTATAACATTATTGATCAAGCATCAATTAATATTCAGTTATAACATATATAACGTATATATAACATATATATAACATATATATATATATATATATAATTATTCAATTATATATCAATTAACTCCATTATAATTTTCAAAAATTATGTCTATAGTACAATAAGGTTTGTGTTTTGACTTCGAAAAGTTTACCAAGGTTTCCTATCTATACAGGGTGTTTAAAAGTCCTACGTCCTAGTACAATGCTCGACTGCAGATAAAACAGCAAAAACCAATTAAAATACCTGAAATGTTTTTCTTCATGGGGTACATATATCTTTGAAAATAAGATTGTTGATAAGTATTTAACTATAGATATATATATAATATATAATTATATATATTGATTACTTTATATATCTATAGGTATTATTGGTTGTGGTTCTCCAAAATAGCATTCAATGATTCAATCTCTTGTAGTTGACTATATTTCATTAGTATATTATTCTATTTCTATAATAGGCTTATAGGTTATAGGATAGGTATATTTAGGTATAGTATGGTATACTATATGTATAGTAGCTGAAAGATATAGACATGTGACAAATACGGATCTTAAATTAACACGACTAATACAAATGCATAGCAGTAACGTGGTTTCAACAGCCTCAAAGTCCATAAACCAACCTCTTTTGTTTTATCCTTCATAAACTGCCTTAACCTCCACACACTCCACAATATTTCAAAGTCGAATAACTCCAAACCCCCAACTTCTAAAATTCTCAATTTATTATTGTAGAACGTCCTTTTGCTAAGCTATCCAATGCCGTTTACCGCATATTTTTATCACGTCTAGTTCTCAAGTTGTAAAATTGGCGGTTGCGTTAAGGAATCGCGGAAAGTCACCGAGTGCATCGACCGCCGACACGCAGTTCGTCCGTCACCGACCAGCTACGCCAGGCACGATACGGCGCCCCGCGCTCTCCGATTGGCAGCGGCGCGCACTCGGGTCATCGCACCACACCCAGTCCCACCAATCCCAACCAACTGACGCTCCACTCCACGCACTTCATTGGCGGTGGATTAAAACGATCGTTAATCGGCTTGGGATTATCGGAAATGTTCGGAATTTCGCACGCGTCTCCACAACTTGATGCTTTATCAGTTCTACGCAACGCTGATAACTTGTGCACTTCCTAAGCAAGATATTTAAGCAAAATGTACTATACAAAGCTTTTGTGTGATTGCTAATGATGCTAATGATGATTTATGGATTTTGTAAAGTAAACTAGCAACTCGACTCGATTTGATTATGCATGAGGTATTGTTCATTGTTTGGTCGTATTTTTCCATGTTGGCGATTTGCGGGCCTGCGGGCATTGCGGTTGAATTGTGAGTTTGTGACGAGTGTGACGAGTCGCGGTGAGCCGCGGTGCGCGAACAAGGTTTATGACCCAACTTGACATAGAAAGCGAGTATTGATCCGTTGAGTGTGCTGCGGCGCTGCGTGCTGCGTGCTGCCTGCTTGCGCCGTTCTTAATTCGCAGCGAGACGCAGTCAAGTGCGCGTCCACAGCGCCATCTACCCGCCAATACCACAAACAGCCAGCGCTTGCACTTACCGACATTACAGTGCGCCTTTAAACGTTGATACTTCACACATAGATGGCGCCAACGCCACTTGTTCTGGTTTAGAAACGAGTAGCACAATGCTGATGTTACAGTTTTCATTGTTAGATGGCGCTACATGTAAATTTCAGGCGATTTTCGGGCGAAAAGAAAAGAAATCGCATGATGAAATTAGGAATCGAGAATCGAATTGGTATGGCACAAGAAAACAATTCGCGCATTGTGGCATGACACGTAATGATGTCATTGTTGCAAGAATGCAAGCTGCATATTGCATTTGCATTTGGTATTGCGCTATGCACCGTTTAATTTGCAAATCGCAGTAAATGTGCAAATATTTGCGGTTTGTGCCAGTTCACTTTTCACACGTTGCGTATTTCCTCATCGGGTGCAATCGTTTAAAGTCGTTGTTTCGTTGCCTCGTTGTGCTTGAGTTGCAATTTGAAATCGATGCTGATGAAAATGACAAAGATGCCGATTTCGTGCGTGGTGCACGTCATGTTATCGCACGTGACCATCGGTTACTTGCGGCTCCTTCTCATTATTGCGCTATAGCTCACTAACGCTACCCAGAGCGACTATGAAAAACTAGCGTCACTATAGCGACGTGATGCTGCGCGTGTGCGTGTCGCTTGTGTTGGGAGGGGGGACATTGCGGAGCCTAAATGTAGAAAAACCCAGCCGCTCAATGGGAGGATGAAAAAAATTAGTTCATCGAGCACCGTGCACCGACTCTTCCTTCGCGAGCGCGCCCAAGCATAACATATGAAGGTGCTGGTGCCGCGCCGCGCGAGCGAACATTTTTTTTTTTACCTCTTTCGGCTCGCTCTTCTTGTGTTCTCTTCGCATCGATCGAATATCGGTTAACAGCGCCTCCACTTTGGACTTTGAGTATTAGTTGGTGCTGAGCTGCTGACTGAGCCTTCTTCTTGAGACTTGAGTCTATTTGCTATTGTTTTCTTGGGTGTTTCAACTCGTTGCTTTTGTTTTTTTTTTTTGTTTTTTTTCCCCGCTTCGTTCTTCTTCGTCCGGACGGCGCGTCGTCATAATAGGAGCGCTTTACGGTCCTCGGCCTGTTGGATGTTGGAAAATATCTATAACGCATGCAGCACGTACTACTGCGATTGTTAAAGACACACCAAGGTAGCCTCAGCCTCATTATCGGCGGGAAGTCGACGCTTGCGGTTTACCGCCGCGAGGCGCGCGCGCGCGAGATGAATGGAAGATTGGAAGCCAAAACGCCTCGAAATCTTTGGGAAACGCAAGAGTGCGAGAGATTTACTACCTTGGCACACCTTAAACGATTATATCGACGTGTTCCACTTGGAACGAGTCAATACAATGCACTTTTGCCTTTGGAAACACAAAACACCACATGAAATGTCAAAAAATAACAATCTTTGCTACTTAATTTCATTTATTTTATCATTACTCAGATTTATGTGGACATTCAATATCTTGAGCACTTTTAAACATTTTCCACGATTGTAGGTATCTTAAACTGGTTGGTAATTTTGTGGTCGAAGAAAAAGTAGTGTGTACAGTTTATACGCTACCTATATATATTTTTTTTGTCTAATAAGGTGGAAAGTGCGCCCTACGCCCGATTTCATACGAGTGTCATTTGAGCGAAGCAGGGGGACACATTCCACCTAAGCTGGACACACTACTTTTTCTCCTACCACCACCAAATAACAATTTTACTAGATTTGATGTTTTGTGCAGACCTGATGACTTTTATTAACTTTTTTAATACTGACTTGAAAACTTGACAAATACAAAAGTATTCAAAACACCTCCGAATTTTAAACTTTTCCGAAAGAGTTCGAACCTTTTGGAATACCTCAAATATTGGTGGAAACTAAGGTCAGCGTATTATAATGTCGTTTGATGCAACGGGACCCCTTAAAGTTGGTAAGCCTTTGAATAAATTTGCTTCCGTTGTTTTCCGTTGTGTCCCCTTACCTCAGTCAAAATTTGAAATTTCTTCGAATCAGTTCGAAGCTTTTGGAATACTTCCCGAAATGGTTAAAACTAAGGTCAGAGTATTATAATGACGTTTATTGAACGGGGACACCTCAAAGTTGGTAAGCCTTTGAATCTATTTGGTTCCGTTGATTTCCATCTCCTCATCTCTGTCAAAATTTGAATACTTCCCAAAATGGTCAAAACTAAGGTCAGCGTATTATAATAACGTTTAATGACACCTTAAAGTTGTTAAACCTTTGAATTAATTTGCTTCCGTTGTTTTCCGTTGTGTACCCTTCCCTCAGTCAAAATTTGAAATTTCTTCGAATCAATTCCAACCTTTTGGAATACTTCCCGAAATGGTTAAAACAAAGGTCAGCGTATTATAATAACGTTTAATGAACGGGGACACCTTAAAGTTGTTAAACCTTTGAATCAATTTGCTTCCGTTGTGTCCCCTTACCTCAGGCAAAATTTGAAATTTCTTCGAATCAGTTCGAAATTTTTTGAATTCATCCCAAAATGGTTAAAACTAAGGTCAGAGTATTATAAAGACGTTTAATGAACGGGGACACCTTAAAGTTGGCAAGCCTTTGAATCTATTTGGTTCCGTTGATTTCCGTCTCCTCATCTCTGTCAAAATTTGAATACTTCCGAAAATGGTCAAAACTAAGGTCAGCGTATTATAATGAGGTTTAATGAACTGCCACCCCTTAAAGTTGTTATACCTTTGAATCAATTTGCTTCCGTTGTTTTCTGTCCCCTAACCTCAGTCAAAATTTGAAATTTCTTCGAATCAGTTCGAAATTTTTGGAATACTTCCCGAAATGGTTAAAATTAAAGTCAGAGTATTATAAAGACGTTTAATGACCGGGGACCTCTTAAATTTGGTAAGCTTTTGAATCAATTTGCTTCCGTTGTCTTCCGTTGTGTCCCCTTACCTCAGTCAAAATTTGAAATTTCTTCGATTCAGTTCGAACCTTTTGGAATACTTCCCGAAATGGTTAAATGTAAGGTCAGAGTATTATAAAGACGATTAATGAACGGGGACACCTTAAAGTTGTTAAGCTTTTGAATCAATTTGCTTCCCTTGTTTTCCGTTGTGTCCCCTTACCTCAGTCAATTTGAAATTTCTTCGAATCAGTTCGAAACTTTTGGAATACTTCCCGAAATGGTTAAAACTAAGGTCAGAGTATTATAAAGACGTTTAATAAACGGGGACCTCTTAAATTTGGTAAGCTTTTGAATCAATTTGCTTCCGTTGTTTTCCGTTGTGTCCCCTTACCTCAGTCAAAATTGGAAATTTCTTCGAATCAGTTCGAACCTTTTGGAATACTTCCCGAAATGGTTAAAACTAAGGTCAGAATATTATAAAGACGTTTAAAGAACGGGGACACCTTAAATTTAATAAGCTTTTGAATCAATTTGGTTCCGTTAGATTTCCGTCTCCTCATCTCTGTCAAAATTTGAATACTTCCCAAAATGGTCAAAACTAAGGTCAGCGTATTATAATGACGTTTAATGAACTGAGACACCTTAAAGTTGGTAAGCCTTTGAATCTATTTGCTTCCTTTGTTTTCCGTTGTGTCCCCTTACCTCAGTCAAAATTGGAAATTTCTTCGAATCAGTTCGAACCTTTTGGAATACTTCCCGAAATGGTTAAAACTAAG
>JARJDQ010000344.1:0-13373 GCA_030264215.1 Geostiba sp. GC000077 | reverse complement strand
CCACTTTACTTGCAAAAAGAGAATAACCTCAAAACCGTAAAAAGTGCGAAAAAGTGCAAGTTGTCTCTGGTTCCGACAAAAAGCAACAGAACTAATCATCATTATTCGATTTCCTTTCTCACTCGACGGCTGCGAAGACGTGTGTTTGCGTTTTAAAAAACTCTATAACATTATAATAGATGCAATATTCGAGTAAACAAAAATAGAGCGTTTTCTTTCTCTGACAACCGACAATTTTCGTTAATTTTGGTTTTTCGTTACGATTTCTTTAGAAAAATTTTATCACATGCACGTTTTATGTAAAACTTTTGTGTTTTTTAATATAGTATTCTCTTGTTGTGTTGCGTATGTTGCACATACCATTTCGTTTGTTTTCCCTTTCGATTCGAATTTACGCAATCTTTAATCGTTTTATCACTTATCACAAATCCATTCTTGAATCAGCACGTCTGTGGTGCGAATTTTGGACAGAAAATGAGCAGCCTGAGTGTTTCCAAAAATATGCATGAATGCATCGTGAGTGTCCAGCCACAAAATGGCACAAAATGAGTGTTTCAGCTAAATTTCCACTTTCTTTTTCTTTTTGTTCATTTTCATTTCTCCTTTTTCTTTTACTCAAGTTCACAAGTTCACAGCCAAAACGTTTTTTAAAAACTCGTTTTACACACTCAAACACAAAAGAAACACAAAATACTGAATTTCGTTCGACATGAAAACCTCGGCCTTAATGTTAAATTAATCTGCCTATAGCATAAAATATAGCTTACACTCGTAATGTATGTATTGTGCAATCGTATGACTTAACGTTACTTCATTTTTTAGATCTATACAATTTATGGCATAAATAGGTGTCTGTCATATCATAATTAATAGCAAATCGCTCCGCTTTTGTTTCCTTTGTACACTATACACATGCGCAATCAATAATTGTAAACTTACGATAAATAGAATATGTAAACATGGGCATAGATTAACCATTAACGTCGAATAAGTTAAAGACCATTTGCTTCTTTGTTTTTCGATTCATTTCATCATCAACCTCAACGTTTTTTTGATTCTCATTTACCTGCTTGGTTTGCGTATAAGTATAACCTATAAATATGCTCTTATGTACAATTACTTGTTATACTTGTTTAAACGTTAGCGCTACGGGGCGGGGGCGTAGAATGTAAAAATATCCTATGGTCTAAAGAGCAGACTAAGTGCGTAGTTAAAGCAATCAATGCGATGCATACGTGTGATGCATCGTTCATTATTCTTAAGAGTTAGAAATGTGTGTCGCTGTGCAGTAAGCCAGCGACAGCGCAAAATGCGTGGTGCAAATTGCAAAATGGCGTCATGTGTGATGCGGTGATTATGTACAGACCTGCAGATGGCAAAATGTGTGAATATCAGTTGAGGAATTTGCGGCAGCGGCGCGTGCCGCACGAGCACGGTATCTTGTCCTCCTCGAAGGGGAACTTGTAGTCGTAGGTAAGCTCCTCGCCGCAGATGATCTTGCGCAGCGCAAAGATGATGATGTGCTTGTTGCCGAGGATCTCCACCACTTTCGAGTAGCAATTCGGCTGTCAAAAAATCAAACGCCAAAAGTTAGGCAACCAAATATACACAAAATCATATTTAAAAATAATACCGAGTGTTGCAATACAAGTTCAAAGAGTAAATTTTATTTAAAAAATACGGAGTGTAGTAATAAAAGTTTCAAGAGTAAATTAAAAAAAAAAACCGAGTGTTCCAATTTGCAATACAAGTTGAAAGAGTAAATTAAAAAAAAAATACCGTCATGCAATAAAAGTTCAAAGAGTACATTTAAAAAAATACAAAGTGTTGCAATATAAGTTCATATAGTGAATTAAAAAAAAAACTGAGTGTTGCAATAAAAGTGTAAAGAGTAAATGTAAAAAAAAACGAGTGTTGCAATAAGGGTTTAAAGAGTAAATTTAAAAAAAATACCGAGTGTTGCAATTCACGTTCGAAGAGTAAATTTAAAAAAAATACTGATTGATGCAATAAAAGCTTAAAGAATACATTTAAAAAAAATACCGAGTGTTGCAATGCTTTTAAAAGTAAATTAAACACAAAAACTTACGTCGCAGGAATGGTTGATGAATCGTGCCGCGTTGCCCTTCATCGTGGCATCAACGACGAGGTTATCGTCGATGCGGAACATGTAGCAACCGATCCCTTTGGTATTGTAGTGTTTTTCGCGTTTATCCGTTAGCCCAGAACGAATAACCTATTAAAAGTAAAATTAGTAACATTAGTAAAATTTACGCAAACCCCTTGGATGATAGTGCATACCTCTCCGGCATATTCAATGACCATCTCGCCGGACTCGATATCCCTCAGTGAGAACAGCCCGCGGCCATGAATATCCGACCGGTAGACGCCGACCGAATATTTCGAGATCACCCTGAGTGCGCGAAAGCGCATCGCCATTGGTAGACTGCTACTAGCATTCTTCCTACGGAAACGAACCAAGTGTAACCAAGTGTTGCATTACAGAAATCTGTAATCCGTAATATGTAATCTGTAATACCGACAATCGACAAACACTCACTTCAAAATGGCGTCCAGATCGTACATCTCGAGCGTGCGGTGCTTGGAAGACAACCAACCAAACATGTCGTACTTCTTGCGATCGTTGTCGTAGGCGACGCAGCGTCGCGCGCTATCCTCATCGTCGTCGTCTTCGAACTGATACGGATCCTTAGGCTTGTGATACAGTGGTTTGTACTGCTTGCATTTGACAGCGTCGGGCAATTGTTCCACCAGAAAACGCAAACCCTTCGTCTTGAGGCCGAGAATATCCAAATCGTTGAAAGCGCGCAGCGCCACGTCCGGCAGCGGCGGGAGGTTATGTGACGCACGCGCAGCTTGAACATCAGCAAAGACTTTCCTCCAAATTTGCGGTAGTGATGTCGCAGTGTACTCAAAACCGTCAGAAGACTCGATTTTAAAGAAGATTGAGGTTGTATTCGGGCGTTTGCAGGAGTATTTCGGTTCTTTATGTTCGGCGCCATCTAGGAGGATGTTTTCCTTGTTCGCAGTTAGGTTAGGGTGTGGCGCTGATGATTTTGACGTCAGTTTGATTGGTTTCAGCGGTGCTATGGGGATTTTATTTACTTTGAGCACGTCTTTTTCTTTTGTCTCGATTTCTGCCTTTTGCACATGATGAGCGACATCTAGCGATGGCAACGTGTACTTTTCCGTGTCCTTTTGTACTTCTCTAACTTGTACACCCTCTTGTATGCCATCTATCGCCAGTTTCGTAAGCAATGGCATATCTCGCCCTTTAACCTTCAGCGCATCTTTAACCTCCAATCGGTAAGTGACCTGTGGCTCCATCTGTATGGGGATTTTCTTCGGCGCTATTGGTGACACCTGTGGTGCTTTAGCTTTCGGTATAATGATATCGCCAAGCACCGTGATTTTATGTTCGGTTTTCTCTAAAACGGGCTCAATAACAGGGAGTGGTTTCTTTTGATTGGTTGTTGTTTGCATTGGAAGGACGCGGCTCATTGGCCGAGCTGGCTGCACGGAAATGATTGGCTTCGGCGTGGGGGTAACGATATTTGTTGGTATGCCCATGCCTAGGGTGTGTTCGGGTACGAAGGGTGCGACTGGTAGGGTAATACTGTGTGTACAGACATTGTTCGTTGCGTTGGTATTGGTGATAGTTGCAGTTGTAGTTGAAGCGACCTGTAGCTTTGGTTGTAGAGGTTCTACATTTACCGGTAGCGCTAGTGGTACTGGCACTGGTAGTGGTGCTTGCGCCTGCACACCAGATGGCGCTGTTGTCACCGTGACTGGTATAGTAATCTGCGGTTGTGGTTGCGGCTGAATGTGAGGTTGTATCGACACCGGCGCAGGTTTGATTTGTAAATTCTGTAAATTCGCGAGATTCTGCAGGCCGTGCGCGGTTTGTATCTGCACCTGCGGCACCTGCTGAACCTGTTGTACCTGCTGCACCTGCGGCACCTGCACATTGTTCACCAGCTGGTTCTGATTGACCTGATTTACCAGTACGTACGACCCATCGAGGCACGGCTCCAACTTGGAGGTCTGAAACACCTGCGTCGTCGCCGAATAGCTGCTATTCGTCGTCATCATACCCGGCATGGTGTTCGGCAGAAAGTGTTGGCTCTGCATCACGGTGGTCTGCACCGTTTCAATGCCATAGATTACCTGTGGCATGGGCGGCGCCCACATCATAGCACCATTGCTGTCAATCACCAGCTGCCCATCAACGCGCTGTGGAATGATCATCTGCGACATCTGTGGGACATTCTGCACCAAGCTCAGAAAGTTGCTATCGGGTAGCTGCACCAGCTGTGTGGTGGGTTGCGGAGCCACTTGCGGCGCTACCACGAACTGCACGTTCTGATCGAGGAACGGCAACTGCTGCAGAATCACCGGCTGACTCTGCGATATCTGCGGCATCTGTGGTATAACCTGTACAACGCGTTGCGGCGCTGTCACTAGAGGGCGCTTGGCGACAACCGCGCGAGGTTTCGCACAGCGTTTCTGCAAAACAGGCGCTTGCGGACACACTGGACGCACAACCATCTGACTCTGCGGCTGCGTCAAGTTAAACATCGGCAACATTTTCGCATCGATGGTAATGGCGCCTTGATTCATAAAATTCACATCCTGCGTCAGCTCAATGTTGTTCATCAGTGGTTGGCTAACCTGACTGATGCCATGCGGAATAATACAAGCTGAGGTGGTCGCGGGTAAAAACATCGAATTATCCATGCCCTGTACATTCTGGACATTGTGAACATTCTGAACACCCTGTACTGGTTTAACACCCTGCTGATTGTAGTTGTACATGACGCCATCTTGTAGCGACTGTGTCTTGGCCTCCATGATCGTCTGAGTGTTCATCATGGTGGACGTCGACTTGATTTGATTCTGCGCATGCGCAGTCGCTTGAAACGAAAACGACTCGTAAATCACCTGCTGTTGAGATTCATCGCTGGTAATGCCTGAACCAGAAACTTCCTCCGTTTCACTTTCGCTGGTAAACATTGCATCACAATTTTCCAGATGGCGCTCGTAGCTGATCTTCGTGCGATATGTACAGTGACATTTGACGCACTTCACGTTGCCTACCTCTGCCCAAGGGTCCTGATACTGCTGATCCTCAGTCTCATGCGTAGGTGACGCACACTCCGATCCAGAATCGCAAGCGCCATCTACCTGCACAATCTGCATAAAGGACGGTGTCGTAATCTTTCGTTTTTTGATCACCGGTGACAGGTTGTTATCCAAGTGCAAGTACGCTAAGCTACAGCTCCGGTTCTGGTCCTTAATCTTCTGAAACACCTCCGACTTGGATCGCTTGAGCTCCCGAACGGATACAGTGGCGCCCTCTATCGGCTGCTCATCTTTACCACTACCATCGTTCATGTTCAAAGAAAGATTGTCATTGCTATTGATCTCACTGTTTCGGAAGTCGAGATCCATCAGCTCCTCGTACTCCTTGAGCATCTCCTGCATAGACAACCCTTCGAGCAAATCATGCGGAATCTCCTCCAAGATGGCGTCAGTGAGCTCCGGCGATAGAATATCCCCAGCGTTCTGCGGCTCCTCATAATCCTCGAATTCATAGATATCCGAGCGTTCCCGATCGTCCCTCTGCCACAACATAACCTCCTTGAGCTTGCGCTCAATGACATGCTTCGGCAGCGAATGGTCCACCGTGAAATTACGATCGACATACGTCTCTGTAGAGGAGTTGAACACGGATGTCGTGATTTTATACGGCACGAGTTTCCACGGCTCCACAGTCGACCAGAACAGTCGCGAACAGACAAACCCGACCGGAATAATGGCATCGATCGTATCGGAAATGCTCGGAATGACCTTCCCAAGGGCGACCACCGAGAGCGACCCGACCATGTACTGCACACGCTCCCTATCGGCGAGTTTCTTTTTTCGCGTGTCGACCTCAATGTACACCGAACGCCGAATGGCGAAGTCATGCGCGGAGGTGATTAAATTCACTTGTGGTGCGCAGTGCGCATGACAGTACATCATGCGATCGACGGTAAAGTGACATTGTGCTTTCTGCGCACAAGGAAAGTGATAGGTTTCATGACAGCCCTTGAGGCAACAGCCGACGCTAGCGCCCTTTTGTTTGCACTCAGCACAGCGTATCGAGCGCCCTCTAGTAATGGCGGCTTGAACATTCTGCAGTGACCCGTCAATCTCCTCGTATACCTCGGACGACCAGAGGGCGCAGTTGGCGTGAATCCACTCATTCTGCCCGCAGTACAATAGCCGCGCCTCCTGTTCCGGCAACCCGTCACCAGTGCCCTTGCACAGGTTGCATAACCTCGTGTCCAACGCCTCTTGGACTAGTGAACTCTTGCTTTGGAACTCGACGAGTTCAGCTTCAAAGTCCTCGAAGCATTTTTTGCTTACTACTGTTCCTAGTCCTTGCTCACAATCCTCTGCCGTCTTGTCAAGGTCATTGCTACTTGCCGGGGTCAAACCGGGGTCAAACCACGGGAGCACGTTTTTCAGGATACTGTGGTAGATCTCGAGCAGTTTGCCATCGGTGGTTGAGGTTAGGGCGTTTTCCATACTCTCGTTGAACTCGTGCAGGGAGAAGTACTCGTTGCAATTGAGTTTGTTTTTTATCTCCACCATTCGGGGCGAGATCGGCAGCTTGGAGTCGTTCAGCAGTGAGGTGTTGAAACTGTCACTGAAGTCGATTTTATTCTTAAACGTTGCGTTCACTTGCTCTAGCTCCGAATCAATTGGGTCGACATCTTGTACATCTTCATCATGCCGATCAACTGCGTTCGCGTCAACAAACTCCAGGCGTCTGGCAGAGGTTAAGGGCCCATGCACATGCGGTGAACACGCCTTTAACGGTGTAAGCTTAAAAGCCTCACGCGCAATGCGATTCTTGCTCATCAAACGCAAAATGTTGTTCAAGCAAGAGCGTAGCTCCTGTTGCACGGCTTTCCTCCAAAATGGCGTCGTTTCCAACGTGCACAAACAGCAAATGAACTCGACCGACTCTGGCAGAATGCTCAGAATCTGATAGTGCTCATCGGAGAGGCCCTCGCACTTCGCGTGCACCCATTTATTGCACTTGCCGCACTCCATCATCTTGGTGTCGAAGTCGTTGTCGTCGTAGCAACACTGGCACAACGGACAAAAATTACCTTTGTTGCGCAGTTTGAAACATGCGAGGCACAGCGCTAGATTCCCAACGAACTTGGTGATGTTATCCGTGCCACAGCTTTTACAACGCAAGCAATTTGAACAAACCTAAGAAAAAGAAAATTTTGCGTTTAAACATTTGCGAAACACCCTGTACATATGTAACTTACGGTTGGTCGATCGTCCGTCCGCCATTTGTGATTGAAACACTGCGGATGATACGCCTTGTGGCACTTCTGACAGTGGATCTTTTGCCGATCGGCCTCGCCGCACGCACTGCACTTGGTACACTTGGGACACACCCAGGAGAACTTGTGCCCCGGATGCTGGAACTTCGGCGGACCCTGCTCCAGACAATACGGGTGGTACGGCTCGCAGCAAACGCAGCAATGCACCAGCGTCTCCTTGCCAGCGCTGCCGCAGAGGAAGCAAATCGCTCGCATCGGAAACGCCGCCGTGGAAATCACGCCATACCCGTTGCAGACGATCTCGTCCGGGTCGTAGTTCTCCCAGAAATCGATGTTCAACAGGTTGGGATTCTCTAACTGCGTGATTTTCTTGCATTTCTTGTGGAACGACGGTTTGGTCTGCAATAATGTCACAAAACAGTCAGTTTAGTGTTTTGCAGTTGGTAGTGCTGCAAAACAGTTGGCGAAAGCACTACCAACTGCAAAACACTAAACCCTCCAGTTACAGGAATCTATAATAGTGCAAACTTACAATTTCGATTGGAAGCATTGAAAGTGCCACTGGCGCTTGTTTGATGCATCGTTCTTTATCCTTTTTGCTTGGTGCTGGCTGCTGTTGTGACAGTGGTTCGAGTTCCAAATCCCTTATCGACGACAGTTTCTCCCTGACTAGGGGAATTTCACGCGTCACAGTTGACACCGCTTCACAAACATCTTTTGTTTCTTTTTTCTTGACTTCTACTAGAACTTTCTCATCGCAGCGCGGAATTTCATCGAGTTTTTCGTCGATTTTCGCCGGAATCGGTGCAGTTTCAGCAGGAAAAGTCGCAGGTAACTGTCCCAACACAATCGAAGCACTACGGCACACATGTTTCACGCGCGGTCCTTTTAAATCTACCTTTGCACGTTTAATTTCTACGGGTGGCGGTGCAGGCACAGGTTTTTCAACGATTTTCTGTTTCTGCTGCTTTTGGGGCTGTTTTAGCCGCACAGGGCGTTGTCGTAACGTTGCGCTACTTGCATCAGCAGCTAAAGTTGTTGGTAATATTGTGCTTACAGCCACAACAGGTTCATCTTGCGCCTGCCACGATAACAACGGCAGGGAATTCGTCGTCTCGCTCGGCTGCATGTACTTCGGCAGCAGCTTCATGAGGCTGGTTTTCAGCGCCATGGGGATTTGAAAGGAGCGCAGACAGAGTTTCAGCCAGCATGCTGGACAACGCGTCGTATACTGCTGGCTGTACTTCGCCAACGAGCGCACATTCGGAGGTATGTGACATAATCCTTGTCCTTTCAAACAGCTCAGAGTCGAAGCGCTAGTGATCGTTGTACGTTTAATGTGCTTGGCGATGAATTTTCTGCAGGATTCGCAGCTGAAAATGTTGAATTTCCGCGCGTTCTTCACGAAGCGATAGAAACGCACCGCATTGCACACACCACAGGTGATTGTTCTCGGTGATGCTGAGGTGGACACGGAAAAAGGCCCTTCTGGGTTAGCGCCGCGGAGTAATGACGAGTTCAGCTGCAATCTGGGTTGCCTAAGTAGGACTTTTCCTGGTGTAGGACTCACTGGACTCACAGGACTCGCAGGGTTTTCAGTTTTGGTCTCTTCGCGTGCTTCGCGAGGAGCATCTTCAATTTCATGATGCTCATCGGCGAAAGTTACAGTTTTCTGTAAGTTGCACGCGCGTTTGACGCGTTTGCGAATGATGCGCGTTTCCTGCTGGTCCAGACTGATAAAGCGCTTGTTTGGCTTGATCACGCGCGAGGAATGAGCGCTCCTGCTGGGCAGGACGAAGAGGCCAACGCCGACAGGCACATCATTACGCTCACGTCGCAAACTGCGCGCACTTCGATTCAGTTGCACCTGCACTGTGGTTAAAGAGCCTCTTCGAGGTGTTGCGCGACTGCGTGTAAGAGGGCGTGGAGTCGATGTGCTCGCTGGTAGCAATCGCGTGCGCTTCTTCATCGGCGAGCATTTCTTCTGCGTTCTCGTGCGGCAAACACGCGTTGGACGTTGTGTCGCTACATCTTTCGCAAGTTTTGTTATGTTTTGCGGCTGAAACATGTCAGAACATGTTAGTGACAGAGCTACATACAAATTTTTTGTTTGCCAAAAAAAACGCTAGCGTTTGTTCAAGGCTGCGACGAGTTTCAAGCAGAGTTCAAGCCTTCCGCCGAAAATTGATGTGCGCTGCGCTGACGCCGGTGAGTAAGCTTCTAAGCCCCAAAAGGAAGGAGAAGCCGAGAAGCGTAGCGAATCCGCATTCGCACGGCGGACAAAAGCTGTCTATGGTCAGGGACGTCTGCTGTTACGCACAATACGGCTGGGTATGATTTAGGCCTTGGGGGAGGGGGGCTTACCTGCAGCAGCAGTTCCTCATCCTCATCGAGCTCGTCGTCGTCAGCGGCGCCAACAGCCACCACGCTCGGATGGTCGGCGGGCGCGTTGCCGTTGGTGCTCACGGCGACGGCAGCTGTGCTCGCCGCCGTAGCAGTGGCGGCGGCGACGGTCGTCGCGTTGCTAGCTGCGGCGGCATTGTGCGCCGCCGTCGCCAGCACGCTGACGCGCGTCCGATTGCCGTGCTTAGCGGGCTTGCCGGGGAACTTCGATCGCCCCATTGTGCTGCGCTCCGACGCTCCCGTCTCCGCGCTAGAGCCGCTGGGGAGGACGGCGAGGACGCTCACACTCGGCCGCACGCGCCCCTCATCACATCGCACCTGCACTTGGACCACTCGGCGGCGATCGCCACCTTTTGCTCGGCGTCGTTTTTTCTTTTTGCGACGGCGTCCCGTATGCGTACTAACCGCGAACGTTTCTGCGACGCGCACCTCGGCACCTTTCACGCGCGCGCGTGTGTCTGTCTCGCGTCGCTGTCCGCTGTGTTTTTGTGTTGTGTCGCGCGGCCGGACTCGTTCCTCGTTCGCCAACTGCTCGCTCACTCGCTGGAATGCGTTGCTATGGGCACGCGCAGCGCGCACTCTCGCTAGGCGCGACGGTAAAAATTTCGGCTGCTTGCTCGACGGCTCGGTGCTCCTCGCTCCTCGCAGCGCAGCGCCATCTACAGCCTAAAATGTATTCAGCTTACAATTTTCTACAAGAAACACACAAAAAAACGCTTAAACGAGCACTTACAACACAGCACAACACATTTAACAGTCGCGTTCACTATTACTCTACAGTGAATGTATCGCTTTTAAATCCTTTGAAAACTCTTCACCATCGTTCAAAATGTGTGCTTGCACCAGGCACCACACAGCACCACAAGCGAAGTGGCGCCCTCAGCGGCAAAAATGTGTACTACAAGAGAAACACGAAAATCACTTAGAAACTGGCAAAATACACATTAATTTCACCAACAAACAGGTGACCAACGCAACAAAACATGTTAACTCACCCCAAACGTTGATTTTACCTTTAATTTTCTCTTAAAATCCTGTTAAACAACATTTTCTCCGTCAAACAACAGGCAAAACAAACGCCTGTCATATCATGATACTGCAGTGCCGCCAATAACCCAACAAAAAATAATTACATTTTCCGACAAAATCAGACAAAACGCATTAAAAAAGTTTGTTAGCACATAGCACAAAACATAAAACAATAGAGACCACTATTATTCAACACAAAATTCACGAAAATCATTTGAAAAATCCTTGAAAACTCGTAGTTTCACCATCGTCCAAAATTTGCAATTGCAACTTACAACCAGCAGCGAAATGGCGCCCTTGGTGGCAAAACTTTGTATTATGCAGAAAACATAAAAACGATAAAAAGCTTAAAAACTCGCAAAATTCGCTTTAATTTCAGTAAAAGGCAAGCGCCCGAAACAACTAGTCATAATAACTTACCCCAAACGCAGATCTTATCGTTAACCTTGCAAACCAGCTGCAAACATGAAACAACACAAACGCCTGTCATAAGAGCGCCACAATAGTCAAAATCCCAAACTAAAAAGTAAACTATACCGAGGGTCATTGCAAGAATCATAAAACCACAAAATACTTAAATATGATATGTAATTAAGAAAAATACAATTTGATGATGAACGCTTGCATCGGCAACGCAACACAACGCCGGGGGAGGAAGGATAAATATACGATGCGTACGAAGCGTTGAGTAGTTGGCGCAGCGTTTCACATAACTGACATAACCGACATAATATAATTACAGTGGTTTTTATACATCATAGAATCATAGATGACGGATCCAGTAAGAATCACAACGTTTTACATCTTTTACATCGTTACATTCCCACCCATCCCACATTTACATTTTGGGATAGATTTTTAAGGTTACTTTTAGTTGTTGCGAACGCAATAGAATCAGAACAGAGCTAAGTTTACAGTTTAGGAAGCATTCGCAACTCGATTTGGATATGGGTATGGTATTTGATTACAAAGCATGCAAGTCTTTGATTATAGCTGCCATCCACGCTGAAGCAGTGTATATTGAAGATATGAAGATTGAAAAAGTGTTTGTTTCTGTGTGAAGACTAGTTTTCATTTTGTATCCCAACTTAATAGTACTTGTTTGTTCTCCTCTTCTTCCTCGTTTTGTTTAATTGTTGCAATTAAATACATAAACATTGTCGTTCGTTGTGTGTTTGGTTGCCTAGGTCTAGGTTTGGTTGCCTACGTCTACGCGTCGTTGGCGTTAATGGCGGGCGCGTCGTCCTCGAGGAATTCGACGTGCGTGAAGGGAAAGTGGCCGGTCTTGCCGTTGAGCTCGCCCTCCCATTGGCCGTTGATGTTCGTCTTGTGCACGAGGATGATGTCTCCGACCTCCAGCTTCAGCGCCGTTTCGTCGTACGCGTTCGGCACTCGCGCCTGTTTTACTCGCGCTCGCGCTGGTAATTGTCGTTGATATTTATGCTACAAACAAAGATAAAAACTTTAGGTTATAGGTAAATGTTTAAAAATTCTTCCTCCCAATTTACATAAATATGTATGGAACTGTTCAGTTCTTTGCTCATTTATTTGATACCAAGTGGACCTTTAAAATGATGATTATGTAATAAGTAAACGAACGACGTACGTCGTAACCTAGAATCAGCAAGTATCGCCTAGATTCGACGCGACGTATGGTCGTTTGTTTACGTTTTACGTAATTATTATTTGTAAGGGTCACTCTGTACTAGTTTATAACATCAGGCTGTCCTCAAAAATGCTCTTAAAAATTACAGGCATCTATAACAAATTCTTTAAGAGATTTTCTGCTTTGCCCCAAAAAAATTAGAAAATTGCTTATATCTCAGCACCTGCTGGATTGATAACAGGCAAAATTCGACGCAATCTTCCTGAATATACCCCGGACAGATTACCAAAAACAGGAAGACTCCACATTTTATCCTTCTTGAGATATCCTGCTGTTTCATTTAAAATATTAGTAAAAACTAAAAATTCTTAAAACTGAGCTTTTTGTATCTCTTATCTCTTGTATTATTGGATTAAAATCATCCAAAATTTCAACAAATATTCCTTAAAATGACCTACATCATATGCCACTGACGGAATGTCACTATCAACTATCCTTCCGGAGTTATCCTGCTTTTTACCTAACGACAAGAGTAAAATACATAAAAATTCACCATTTTTGTATAGAATATCTCAGTTCTGATTGAACGGATAACAACAAAAATTGTTTAAAATCTTCCTGAATATACCCTGGACAGATTACCAAAAACTGGATGACTACATATTATCCTTCTTGAGATATCCTGCAGTTTCATTTAAAATATTAGTAAAAACTAAAAATTCTTAAAACTGAGTTTGTTGTTCATATCTCTTGTATTATTGGATTAAAATCATCCAAAATTTCTACAAATATTCCTTAAAACGACCTACATCATATGCCACTGATGGAATGTCACTATCAACTATCCATCCGGAGTTATCCTGCTTTTTATCTAGCGACAAGAGTAAAATACATAAAAATTCACTATTTTTGTATAGTATATCCACAGTATATCAGTTCCGATTGAACGGATAACAACCAAAATT
>JARJDQ010000338.1:0-13362 GCA_030264215.1 Geostiba sp. GC000077 | reverse complement strand
TGACGGTCGTTACGCTAAGCTCCGATGAAGAAGGCGATGATTCATCCAACGATAAGTCTTCCACGGAGAACGCCGCCGTGGACAAGGAGCCTTGCTTGGAGGCGCTGAAAAATGCCGCGTCAGTGCCGTCCAAGTCCACTCTCAGTCTGGCATGTTGCAACATCAGTTGTCGCACGATTCGAATTGGTTCCTATAGATTTAATCCTGCTAACGAAGTAAGAATTTAAGCTACTAGTTATTTATAGCACGCGGCTGCGAACTCGTGGTTGCAGGTTACGAAGTGAAACGCATCGAGGCCCGACGGCGTTAGCCGTGGGACGCCGAGATAAGTTGAACGAAGTAACGCATCCAGAGGAGCGGCCAAGTGTATAAGTTTCAGTCAAACTCTACATTGCCGTGAATGTATGCATTGACTAGTCAATGTTGCCGCATTCTAACAGTATTGTAGCGCAAGCAAAAATGCAAATAATTGATAATACGCTTTCCGTGACCCCGCTCCCCCTAAGGTTACACGAACGCTTTTAAATCCATATCAAAAAGTGCGAAATTAAATGGGGAACGATAAAACGTTATATACAACTTGGCCGCTCCTCTGGATGCGTTACTTCGTTCAACTTATCTCGGCGTCCGACGGCTGACGCCATCGGGCCTCGACGCATTTCACTTCGTAACCTGCAACCACCAGTTCGCGGCCGCGTGCTATAAATAACTATTTTGTACTTTTGTAATTTTGTAAACATTTTGTAAATTTATATTTTGAATTTTTTAGGTTGTACTGAATGCCAAAGACATGCTCATCAGAATCCCGCACACGCAGCGCAGGAATGAAGTCGTTCCAATCAGCATACCCACCAAGATGGTGTATAAAGTCCTCGCCAGCTTCGCCAAGTCGTTGCCCGTTGTGTTCTTATACATTCTGCCGGTGGAAGCCGAAAGGATCTGCAACGCTGTGGGGATGACGCCGGACGGCGACAGCTACTTCAATCCGATTGGTGAGAACCAACAGCATCGGCGCATTGTGCTGTTGCCGTCGCACTTGGGCGAAGAAGATAAGTGGGTCTTCCAGACAGTGTACTCCAATGCCAATGTCTTTGCGGAGCTCAGTCAGAGTGAGGCGAATACCATTTTGCTCAAGACTTGTCCCCAAGACATTTCCCAAGCTCTCGCAGCGTGAGTATACTGAACTTTCGTTTGTTTCGTGCAATATTTTCATTTTTCTAAATGTTTTGTGAACGTAGGAATAATGCCCAATCTGCATCAACGTCGGATGTGCGACAGTTGCTCATCTACCCACCGGGCAAGGGCGGAATTAGCATCAACACCGAGGACTACATCTGTTTGGAGCGCGATCAATTCCTTAATGATGTGATTATCGATTTCTATTTAAAGTATATGGTCGATCAGCTGCCCCAGGAGCAGCGCGTCAAGGTGCAGGTGTTCTCCACCTTCTTCTACACGCGACTCACCACCAAGCCGGCACAGATTCTAAGGTACATGAACATTTCCTTGAACAATATGACCTTGAATATGATAATAAAAAGTACATACGTTGATTTAAATTGATGACCAAATGAAAATTAATTCTACATCTTATATTCAATTTGTTGAATTTAGTGACTTTACTGACATTCCTAAGGGTAGCTGTGGACTTACATTTTTGATTTGTTACCAACTTAAATCAACGTCTAGTTCTTTTCCACTATATTTTTGAGGTTATGTTACTTTGTTTGCTAATGTTGGGAACACTGCTTTGGTGCTTTTGTTTATTTGCGACGTTGCCAAAACGCGAATATTACATTTGCCCCTTTCCCCCCCCCCCCCTTTTTTTTTTTGTTCCAGAAAGGGGCATCCATCTGAAATCGATGCAAATTCCACCGCCGCTCAGAAGAGGCACGCGCGTGTTAAGAACTGGACCAAGAACATCGATCTATTCTCGAAAGACTATATAATCGTGCCGATCAATGAGAATGCGCATTGGTTTCTGGCGATCATTTGCTTCCCCGGCATGCAGGACGCGGAAACCTTTGACGGCGTTAGAGTGAAGCGTGAATTGTGCAAACGCACACCGACGAGTAAGTTTCTACCAAATGTCTCGTCTTGGGTAAACATGGCAAAGAATTGGTTGTTTTCTGTGGCAGAAAAAGTTACTACACCTTCAAAACAACCCACAGCGCAGCAAATCAAAACTATCAAAGCGCCCGTGTCCGAAATCGATGATAATTCCGATAAGGACGAGGCCGAGGGTGACGATAGCGAGTTTGATGTGGAGGACGCTGAAGAAAGTACGGCTGGACATCAAGCACCAACAGCGCAGTCAATGGAGGGGATACCGATGAAACAGTAAGTCCTACACGTGGCAACGCTGCGTTTTCTGTTTGTTTGAGTGAAGTGTTTCCCGCCAAAAAAAAATTAACCTCACTTTTCACCAATTCCTGATTATAAACGGCACCGCACAATGAATATAATGAAAATAATAGAAATTGGAGACTAAGATCCAATTGAAACTTGAATATAGAGGTTTAAAGGTGTTTGTTTACGTTCTACCTGGTTATACAAGCGTTTGCTCCACGTTTATGATTTTTTGTGATGTGTCACTTTGCCACAGTTGGTAACACTGCGCTGGGCGCCATCTTGAAACCGCGCCAAATTCAAACTTCACCTGTTGCAGGCCGTGCATCTTGATCTTTGATTCGCTGGCCGGAACCGGAAGATCGCGCGTCGTTGCAACCCTCCGCGACTATCTCACCTGCGAGTATGCAGCCAAGAAGAAGCAGCAGCTGGTTTTTACGAAGCACGTCATCTGCGGCGCGTGCCCAAAGATTCCCCAGCAAAATAACTACACCGACTGCGGCCTTTACCTTCTTCAATACGTGGAGCACTTCTTCAAAGCGCCGATTCTAGACTATCGCATTCCAATAAAAAATCTCAAAGAGTGGTTTGATGAGGCCATCGTCACCAGAAAGCGCGAGGACATTTCCAATCTGATCAAGGAGCTAATGATAAAATACAACAAGGACGTGAATATTTTGCCTGCTATCGCATTACCGACGCAAAACGGTAAATAGTACTTTAATTTGTAAATAATACAAAATATTCATTGAGTGAGTCATTCTTGTTACAGGTGAGCCAGTGCCGGAAACTCCGAGCGACAAGGAGGAGGATGACGCAGAGAATACGAAGGGGGTGGAGAAAATGGACGAGGAATCAAATCAGGGGATTGCCCAGGACTCATTGGCTGACGCGGACGGCCATATGACTGGCAGCCCGGGCTCCGAGTCACAGGAGGATTCATCCAACAGTCGACAGAGCGCCATGTCGTATTTGAAAGCGAAGCGCATTATTAAAGTTAAGGCGGAGGCTGGCGGAGAGACGGTAGAAGAGCCGAAGAAGCGAAAGATCAGAGAGTGATAGCAACATTTGATGTATTGTTTGTATTGCATCATTGCATGATGATGACTGCATCGCCATGATGATTTTTTACTCAAAATAAGTTATATTTCATTCTCGTTTACAACTCCTCCATCTTGTTACATTTATATTTCTTCGCGGAATAAAGGAATTGTATCGACTGGCAAAGCGTACTAATACGAGCAGTGCATGATGTGCATGATGGATTACATATTTGTTAGAGAATAAAATTCCTATTTCTTCTAAATGCGGGGACTGATACAAACCCAGCACCCATGTTTTGTACAAAATGTAAAAATGACATGTGTTTAGTTTAGAGTTTATATTTAACGATGTAAGATTAGGATAGTTTGTATATCAAGTTGCTAGCGTTCGTATTCGTAAACAAAACGAGAAACAAAAGCATCGTAAGGTTAGTGTCAGTTTCAACATTTCAACAGTCGCTGTCTTGCAGGACAAGCAGACGACCTGCGCCTTGCGCTACGCGACATTGGCGGCACTCCGGGCGACAGGCCGACAGAATTCCCCCCCACTGACTGAAACGACAGCTGCGGCCAGTGTGCGGTGCAGCGGCCAGCGCATAGCATTTCACGCCATCGTCGCCATCGCCAAACGCTACCGATCGCGGATACGCGGATCATATCGCAGTTTGCTTTTGCTGGCTCTGGCCCGTCCTGATCTCCCCGCACTGTGTGATACGGCACTGTACGGTGCACAGGTACGGTGGAAACCAGAACCAGTGTTGTGTCGTGCAGTTTGTACTGATTTGGTACTCGCCATTGCATAGCAGTCAAAAGTGCAACACGCGTAGTTAGTCAAGTCAAAACGATCACCGTTGCAGCGTGCGGATGCATGCAGCACATTTTCTCATCAAGCATTTTCGCCGTTTGTGCGAAAGCAGGTAGCCAGGTGTGAGGCTGCCGCGCCGCCCGAGCCCGAAATACATCCGCCGCGCGGACGCGAGATATCGGCCGACGAGCGCCGCCGGCCCGCCCGCTGATAACGCGCCGCGCGAGGCGCGACACATTCGCCGAACGCCGATTCCCGTCGATGCACACAAGGCGTGCACGACGCGCAGCGCACCGAACCTCACCACCACCGCAACGCCCGCAACCATTATCGCCTTCGGAATGGCGGACTCGGCCAGCGAGTCGGATTCCAGCAGCATCGACGGCGGCCCGATCATGATGCCGCCGTCGCCCATCACGCGCGAACAGCTGCAGAAGCGCATCGAGAGCCTGCAGCAGCAGAATCGCGTTCTCAAGGTGGAGCTGGAGACGTACAAACTGCGCGTGAAGGCGCTCCAGGAGGAGAACCGTGGACTGCGGCAGGCGTCCGTTATTATCGTAAGTTGCTCGCCCTGTCGCCCATTCTCCCGAAAAAACGCGCATGTTTCATGTTTTTTGTCTACTGTAGCAAGCAAAGGCAGAGCAAGAAGAAGAGTACATTTCCAACACACTGCTGAAGAAGATTCAAGCTCTCAAGAAGGAAAAGGAATCGCTGGCGCATCACTATGAGCGCGAGGAGGAGTGCCTCACCAACGATCTGTCGCGGAAGCTCACGCAGCTGCGCCAGGAGAAGTGCATTCTGGAGCAGACCCTTGAACAGGAGCAGGAGTGCCTTGTCAACAGACTCATGCGCAAGATTGAGAAATTGGAAGCTGAAACGCTCGCCAAACAAAGCAATCTTGAGCAGTTGCGTCGGGAGAAAGTAAGTTATAAATACACAGTGCAAATGCTATTTATAGCCACACAACATTCATAAATTTCACACTGCAAATGCAATTTCTTTCATTCTTTCACCTTCAGTGCTTGGTTTTTAAAAGATAACACTTTTGCAGGTTGAATTAGAAAACACCTTAGAACAGGAACAAGAAGCTCTAGTTAACAAATTATGGAAGCGAATGGACAAGCTGGAGGCCGAGAAGCGCATGCTGCAGATCAAACTGGATCAGCCCGTGTCGGATCCGGCAAGTCCGCGCGAGATTAACAATGGCGACACCGCCAGCAATCTATCCGCGCACATTCAGACGCTGCGCTCGGAGGTGACGCGCCTACGCTCGCAGCTGCACATCAGCCAGCAGGAGCACACGCAGAAGATGCAGCGTTATGCGCAGGAGGAGCGTAACATTCGCGAGGAGAATTTGCGCTTGCAGAGGAAGCTGCAACTGGAGGTGGATCGTCGCGAGGCGCTCTGTCGGCATCTTTCGGAGAGCGAAAGCTCGCTGGAGATGGAGGAGGAGCGGCACTACAACGAGCAGGTGTTGGGCGTGCGTCAGCATACTGTTAGTCCCGTGCCGTACAATCCGTCGCCAAGTCAGAGTCGTCCTCTAAGTCCAGGTAAAAATCTTACCATGCAGGATTTAAAACGAATGTTCCTAATTTAGTTGCTTGAAGTTGCTAGAAGAATCAAGCAAAAATAGTTGCAGCTAAAGAATCTAAAATTTTCCTAGATTTGTTACTAAACTCCCTAGAAACAAAAGCGAAATCAACAAATATCCCTAGATTTATTACTACAACCGAGAAAAGTCCAACATGAATGCAAAATGGAGCTACATAATTTCCTTTTTATTTATTTCTTTAGGTCTTTCACTTCAAGCTCCGTCTCCACGCGACTCGCTGATAGTCTCAGCGTCGCGTTGCCATAGCTGCGGCCAGCTGCAACCACCAGCCGTATGTGTGCCGGCTAATTTGCACCCGGCCAACTCGAACAGCCCGCCGGCGCCGCCGCATCGCCGCACCAGCGAGCGCTTCATCAAGCCGGCGATTCCGGCGCCGCAGCCGGCCAGCCCGATGGACACCACCGTCAACAAGGAGTGAGACGGCGCCTGCCACCGACCAACAAGGAAACATAAAACAAACGAACACGAGGCAACCACCGAGCAGGAACTAACAACACAAACAACAAACACACATCCAAACAAAACACGAATCATACTCATATGTTGCTAGAAATAACTAACAAAACACTGCACTCGCAGACACACGGGAGTTCGTAAACGAATTGCGAAATTAACACTAACACGATTTATGTCACGATTTGCGCGCCTGGTGAAACTGAAAATATGTCGTTTATCGTTCGTTCTCTTGGTGTCGTCATGTCGTCATTTGCAATCGCTGATACTGATATAATTAACACTGTAGCTGATTGTGTTTTGCTTGTACTGTACTTAAAGATACCAAAAAAAAGTAAGAAAGAACGAGTCCCCCACTCGCAATCAGCTCATGTCGGGCACGAGCCCGAAGTTCAATACGAATTGCAACTATAAAAATTCAACGTGATGAAAACTACTAATTCTATAGATATGGATACGTTTTGATTAATGATTAAGCGATGGGTTCTGGATGATTGTTTGATTGACGCCTGGATGCGGAGCGCAAACGCAATGTAATTGCTTGCAATCGACCCATGCGCTAATCTTGTACTTGTATTATTACTATTATTATTTCTCTTATGAGTATTTTTATTGTTTATTCGATGCACGATATCATCATCGCCGTCACGCTTACTGCATGTTTATTCAAGTTGATTGAGCAGGTCAAAGCCCAAGTCGTTTTTTACATGTTTAAATGTTAAGTGCGACTCTCACGAGCTAACCTGCCACAAACACGACAATAATTTCATTTGAAACCTGTAAGTTCTGTGTCAGGTTGGTGATGTTGCGATGTCGAATTTTAGTTTTGTGATGCTCTTCGCAGCTACGTTCTTAGGTATACGCGTTACACTCCATTGAAACTATACTAGTTGTTAAAGCAACAAAAAAAAAACACTAAAGAAGTAAAGATAAAGCCGTGTTCGTTAGCTAACTCATGAGAAATGCGTCGTTGATTATCAAATGATATAACATTTACTGTTTTATTATTGGTTCGAGTTTGGTTTGCGCGTAACATCTTGTTCACCTGATTGTCGTTCGCCGCAATTACTTTAAGGAATTTGCACATTCCAAAATGGCAATGCAAGCGTAACGGTTACAGATGTCTTGATGGCGAGCCAAGCAAAATAGCCGCTAAATATAAACGCCGATTCGTCGCGCCTGCGCTTTTAATTGTTTCAAACAAGATGATTCAATTGTGCTCAACATGTAAATTGCTATTTGCTTCGATTTGCCATTATCCCGCGGTTTTTCATTTTCTACATGCAACCAGCAAACATGAACGAACATATTGAACAGTCTTATTGTTAATGCAAAGAATGTTTCAATCTCTCAATGGTAATGTAACTTGTAAGTAAAAACACTTGCACTGTCTGTATCACACACACACACACACACTATCTTTACACACTCACCTGTTGAGAAATTAAAATTTAAGCAGAACAGTGTCAAAATTGAAGTGATATTAGCTGTTAATCATGTACATCCGATTACGAATTACTGCTGCTTTACAATTCATATTGTTGTTGCAATTGCAAAGTGAATACCCCTATCGGCTTTGTTTATAAGTTGACAACTCAGCACAGATTCACACAAATTGAAAGTGTTTTCGAGTTTGAAACAAGAATTGTCAGTGGAGGAAGTGCATATTATATGAGTTAAGCAAACCTGAATATCTTCATTTGATCTGATCGTCCAAGCGTTTAGGGTGAGTTATTTATTATTTATTTATAGTCTCATTCTATCATGATAAATATCAGGAATGTGTTGCACCTTGCACAAAGTGCACCAAAACAAAACAAGAACAATAAGTTAAAACATGTAAAATACAACAAAAGCATTACACATAAATTTTGGTAAACTAATTGCTAAACGTCCTTTGACTCATTTATAAATTCGAGTGTATGGTAACATCAAGTTTGATTTTTCATTTGACTAGACAAAGTAACAAAGCGAGTTTCAATTAATGATTAAAATAGTATTGTTTAATTGCTTAGCACACAGCTTAGCTTGGAATGTAAATTACATCGACTCCATTTCAAAATCCTGCAAGAGACTGAAAACAGCTTTTTAGATACGTTCGCAAAGAAATAAGGAAAACTTACTTATCGTCCACTTTGTTGAAGTAATCCTGGTTTATTTCTTTCTTGGTGATTATATCCGAATCATTCATAGTATTGTCTAAAAATTAAACTTTTTGGTTGTGTTTCAGATCACGATTCATTTTGAACTAACCGACTAATGGTGGGACGACTGCTGTACTTAAGTAGGCCGTGTTCAGATAAGGCGGCAGCTCATTGTCCTCTTCCTCCTCATCGGGCTCCAACGTCTCCGAATCGACCATTTGCAGCCATTGCGCGTTGTGATTGCGGAAGCGCTCGATGCGAATCCGCTCGCCCCACACACCGCTGCGCTCCGCAATAATATCCAAGCACGTATTGCAGGTCTTCCGAATGGCTTTGTTATTATCCTGCAGCAGGTCAATCAAATACGCCGGCGCTTCCGTGCTGTTAACAACGTAGTCGATGCTTTCGCGATGCGACAGCGCGATCATAAACACGTAGATGATCTGCAGGACGATCTCGTCGTCCTCTTGGTACGTCTTGAGCAGATCAATCAGTGCCGCAAGCACATTGGACTTGCAGAGGAGCTGCGAGCAGCCCTCATCATGCGCTGCCGTTCCCAATAGAATGATCACCTGAAGGATGAAGTCCTGCTGTGCGTTATTAGCTCGCAGGACATCGTTGAACCACGGCACCATGTTGAAGTGCTTGAAGATCTCCGCCCAGTCTAAATCGGCAAGGTGCAGGTTCGCTAGGACGCCCAGACATTCGATGATGAAGTCGTCCTTCTTGGACTCCATGGTGGCTTTCGCCAAGTCGCCGACGAACTCGATGAAGCTGGTGCGCGTGTTGTCGTGCTCGGCGATGTTGTGGATCATCTTCATTAGCAGAGCATCCTCGTGGGCGAGCGCGCGTGTCATTAAGCTGTGCAGGCGGCTGTTATCAGCCATCTGCTGCGCGTTGTTCGGTTCAATCGCGAGGTTGATGCACAAGGCGACCATCACTTGATCAACTTGATCCTTGGCGTTCAGCACCAGCATGTCGACGATTAACGAGATGCAATCCGTGTAGGCGAACTGCTCCTTGACATCGTCATCGTAGCTGAGGTGGTAGAGCAGCTTCAGGATGACGTCCTGATGTCGTTCATCAGCTGGAAACAACAACATAGATGATGAACATGGACTGTCATCAAAAGTGAACAGAAATGTGTAAAAACGTACAGAGTAATGTTACAAACTGTGGTAACATATCCAACTTCACCATCTTCATGCGCATCTCCTCATCGAACGATAAATTAAATAGCAGCTTCAAGGTCAAGTGCACCACGTCCACATGACTGCTCAGCAACATCTTGGGGAGTTTCTCCACCACATCATATTCAGCCATATCATCCTTGTTCACCTGCATTATACTTAACTTCTTCAAAAACGTCAGGATCAAGACCAACAGCTCTTCGTTTTCGCGCTCTAGAGCCTTGCTCAATAACTCCACGATATTCTTTTTGATCATTTTCTCTTCCACGCTCTCATCTTCAGCGATATTCAGTAAAAGAAAGAACGCGACACGCAGGAGCTGCTCCTGCTTTTTAATCAGCGTGCGGTAGCGCTTAATGCGCTCACTTTCGCTCATTTGCTTCTTGTCGTCGATCGATTCGGACGACTGACTCAAATCATCATAGACGCTGCCCTCCATCACGGCCTTCATGTTCACGTCGGTGAAGTTCCCAGACTTGGGACGCACCTTTTGTGGAATGCTGCTGCGCAGCACCACCTCCGACAGGTTGACGTTGTTCGAGGCCGAGCGCCGCATCATCGAAATATCCGTCGGTTTAGGAAGCCCAGAAAGCTCGGATTTCCACTCCTCATAGCGCTGCAACTCGTAGGCGATGATATTCATGCACAACGAGCCGATTTTGTAGTGGAGAATGACATGATGAAAGCATGAATATGTCGAGAAGCAGAAGAAGATGAAGATTAGGTTGGTGCTGAGGACTAAACTCTTTTTCCAATCTTCGCGCAAGACGCGCGTTAAAGCACTTAGCACTGTTTCATTCTTTGATAAAGCCTCTAAATTCTCTGGATCCCTAGCCAACTGAAGAATCAACATTGATGATTTAATCTTCTCCGAGATGCCCTCATAGAGCAGTTCAATGTATTCATTGAGACTGTTAATGTTAGCTGTCTCTGACTCAGCAGAACCATTCCTAGAGCAATCCAGATCTTTGTTAGACCCAGACAATTTGCGTTTTTTTAGGTAAAATATGATTTGCTCCAGTTCTGAAATCCTTGTGGGATGTATTAAGTCACATTGAGAGAGCACTTCTTTGGCTAGTATTGCACAATCAGACCTTGAGTTCAACATGGGCAACTCAATGATTTTCTTCAAATTCTACAAGCACCAACACCTTTAAGTACCCTACTATTTTTCTCAATACTATCGTGTCAGTGGATTTACCTGTTTTTCACCATATAAGACCTTTTCATTCTGGCCAAGAATTTGAACTTCAAGCTCATAGTTCAGGACAACTGCACTTAGTGATGGATGTGCATCCAATGTTCCCGGTTTGCGGTCACTGGAACAATACAAATTCATTGTAATGAGGTTCTTGTGTATTGTTCAGTTAGGGACAGCTTTAGCTTACGTCCGCATGAATTTCGCGTCTTCCGGCTCCATTCTTTTCGCCCGCACGAGCTTCTTTCGCAAGTGTAGCACGTAGGCGCAAATTAGGATGATACTGATAAGTATTGAGGCGGCATTGACTACGCCTAGCAGAACAAACATGCACCGCGACCATGCACTTGCATTACGGTGCGCTTGTTGGGAGGTACGCGGTTTTCGCAGAGAGCTGCGAATTTTCCGATTTCCTATATCCTATTTCCTATTTTCTAACAGCAAGTCGCAGAAGACCATCAAGAAGACGCAGAAGACACGAAATGTCAATAAACATCTGTCAGCTCTGTCGTCCGTCATGTACAACTTTGGTATGTGCATTTAGATTATTTAGAATGTAGAACAAACCCGGTATGCTGGTTCTGATTGAAATGTTTGGGAAAGATAACAAAGAGAAAAATACCCCCAAAATGTACACTCTCCTTATCTTCTAGAATTCAAAATGTTTAAGCTTTCTTAAAGTTTTGCTTTGCACCGCGAGAGGCGTTGCTTTGAACAATTTGTTTGAATTTGTTGGAATTTGTTTACGATTACATATTTTGTATTTTGATTGTTATCATATTCATGTCATGGGCGCCTTGTGTCAATTTTGTGCAATTCTGTGTTGCTGCCTTTGGTTGTGTTGCAGAAGCTGTTGCCCTTGCATGAGGACCAAAGTGGATCAAAGTTCGGACTGCGAGTCACATGATGTGCTGGCCTTACAAGATTATCCATATCATGATACTGACGTGGTGCTGACCGTGCGGGCTCTTCGAAGTTCTGAAGACGGTATGGATACAACCTCAGGAGATAATTCATATCTTGATACTGACGCGATGCAGACTGTGAGGGCCGTTCGAACGGTTGAAGACGGTGCGATTAGAACAGATCATTATATGTTGTAATTGTAATCTTTGCCTTGCTCAACAGAACAAACAATTGGATATGAAAGTTCATAGGATACATCAAGTTGAAGGTTGAAGGTGACTCAAGTCTGTATCTCTGTCTCATTCCCTCAACAATGCTATTTTAATATAGACTGTATTGCTATCGCACTCTATATTCGCCTTACACGTGCACTAATTATTTCTATCCACACAACGAGACCAAATGGAAGAGCTTTAGAAGAACTATTTTCCTGGGAAAACACTTTCTTTCTACTTTTCCAATTTCAAAACGACAAGTTTATAAAAAGATAAACAAAACAAATGTTATTTTTTATTCAAAAGTCAACGCATAGAAAACTTCTGTAGCAGTTTTATGTGAATGGTTAAATAAAAAATAAGATCAAGTGTGCCTTATGCATATGGTGTTCATTTGTTTTATACTCGAATGCAGTCTGTTGTCATGGTTACGCAAACTCACTCAAACGCTTGTTGATTTGAAGTCGTTCTTTACTCGTCTGCTGCTTCTCATCGTGCTCGCATCGTATTTACAAGTGCAACTTGGGTAATTCCTTAAATCATTATCAAAATGGCAATGGGGGGAGTATTTGACTTGAAGAATAATGAGCAGATGAAACAAAGTATCTTGATTATGAAAACTAACACGCACACAGTGGAAGGAATGCTGGGCCGCTTCCCATTCCATCATTTGGGCGACGTGGCACCAATAATGGTGGATGCTGTGTGGTAAGTATATTTTAACAACTATATCTCGAACACACACACGCACAAATTTAAAACAAAACTTGTTTGGAGTTTGCACAGCACTGACATTTGTGTCCACGACTTTGTAATTGTAATTGTAATTGGACAGAAACAAACTGATTTCACAATTGAAAGAGCATACAAACTGTGGCCGGTTCGTCGGAAAATTTAGTTAGCCATGAAAGGCTCGAATATTTGTGTCCAACTGTTTATCTGACTTAAACAACACACATTGTGCGAGTTTTTAATTTCTTTAGTCATGGACAAAGTAACATCCTCTGTTCGTGAGTTTGCGGCTATTACTCAATCAGACGAATTGCTTAGCTCGCCTTCGGCTCGCTTCGCAATTTTCGTCATCCCGAGGAATAGCCACTCAAACTTACTCATAGGTAACATACTATTGCACTCTCTGATCATCAGTGTCTGATGGCGAAAGATCTAAAAAGGAGATACTTAAATACATATCTACAGGGTGGACAGAAAATGGCGTCCTTCCCGTGAGGAGGTGATTCTGCTGTTATTCAAAACAGAATGTGAAATCTGTTTGTGAAAATATTTTACCGTAGTCTAGTTAAACGCCTAGAAAGTTTTGTTTTCAACTTCTAAAATACATAAAATAATCGTTTGGGCTATTAATGGATGTTAAGTTAAGTTCAACAATTCGAGAAGCATTTTCCAAAGTCTCATTGAGATCATCATTGTCGATAACAGTTCTTCAGCA
>JARJDQ010000324.1:0-18100 GCA_030264215.1 Geostiba sp. GC000077 | reverse complement strand
TTCAGCAGCTGTACAGCAATCAGAAGGCAGTCTTAGCAATTTGCTTGCAGCAGTATAATGATGTGACTTTGCTGCTATGATTGTATATCACGCACGGACGGCTTCTTTCCTGTTCCACCGAATTTTCGAGAAGTATATTAAGGCATACTGCACTCTTTAAATCACAGATTAATTGCAATTGTAATCATTGTGAAAAATCTTTACCTTCTTTGTGATTTGCTCATCTTGTGATTTGTTATTGTCTGTCACTTTCATTTTGAGGTTACTTACACGGCAAAGTGTGCCGAAAGTTTTCAACACCCCAGAAAGTAGATAAATGTATGTCAAATGTCAATGATTTACACCACCAACCTGTTCTCAGTTTAATCATCAGCGGCAATCAAAGAGGACGGGAAACAATATTAATTTTTATTCTTACAATTTTCCTTGTTGTGTTGTTAGTTATAATATTAATGTTGTAAATTTGCTCTCTTCTAGGTGGAGCAACGAGATGTCCCCGGCATCGACAGCGCCTACCTGGCGATGGACACCGAGGAGGGCGTCGAGGTGGTGTGGAACGAAGTGCAGTTCTCCGAGCGCAAGAACTTCAAGGCGCAGGAGGAGAAGATCCAGCTGGTGTTTGAGAACCTCACGCAGCTGGAGCATCCGAACATTGTCAAGTTCCATCGGTATTGGACCGACACCCACAACGACAAGCCCCGCGTAAGTGTCAAAGCATTAGCCACGCAGGCTTGCCAATGCACTTGCACCACACTCCTAATGCATTCACTTTTGTAGGTGATCTTCATCACGGAGTACATGTCCTCGGGCTCACTGAAACAGTTCCTCAAGCGCACCAAACGCAACGTGAAACGACTTCCACTGCATGCCTGGCGCCGCTGGTGCACGCAAATTTTATCAGCTTTAAGGTAAATCGCAGTTGGCACCTCGCATCGCGTGCATTCGGTTGGCGTTTTTTTCTTTGAGTGTGATGATGACTTTACAGCATTCGAGGGGACGGGGCCCCCTGGCCCATGAACTTGTTAATATTCTAAATCCTAGATTAAGTCAAGTCTCTCAAGTCCTAGTATGTAAGATTTATATGCACAAATGTGGTCGGAAAGCATTCGCATGACGAGCGTTTGTTTTTGTCAAACTCGTCGGTGCGATTGCCTTCGGCTGTACGTTTTGTCTTGTGTCCGCAAGTCCTGTTGTCAAGCATTTGTGTCCGCAGCAGTAAAGGTAGGTGCGGGGGAGGGGGTGCGCAAGGTGTTTCCAGCTGAACGAGCCCGAGTCAGTCACTATGATCTGCAGTATGTTTTCTTTCCAGTTATTTGCATTCCTGTTCACCGCCGATCATCCACGGAAATCTGACCTGTGATACCATATTTATTCAGCATAACGGGCTCGTCAAGATCGGCTCAGGTAAACCAAAAACAAGCACACAGCAAAACATCTCTCGCTCGAAACTCTCGTGTATCACACCGCGGCCAAAACTCTCTGTCGATTGACATTCATTTTCGCAAAGTGGGTTTTGTTAAAATCAATGTCACGTCGTTGTCGATTCCTCTTTTGCGTCGATTGCCGCTGCTTTGCTCGCGGGGATTGTTACGCGCGAATGGCCGACTTCCGGAATGCAAGATGGCCGCCACTCGCGAACATCACTTTATTGGTGGCATTGTCTTGCATTTTTGGAAGGCTTTGCCTTCGAGCATACAGGAAACAAAACGGAAGGCGTGATGTTAATCCATTTTGTTGCATTCTGTATTACCCGATGTTGCTCATTAAGTAAATTTTCAGTTCGGTTGGTATCAGTGATGCGACAGGATGGATACTCTGTAAAACATGGCGTCTTCCCGCTTGATTCTTAACAATTTTCGACTGTGTTGGGTTGAGGTTGAGGTTATTTCACAGTTGATTTGATTTAAGCAGTTTTAAGTAATATTTTGATACAGTCGAGGATTGTCGACACTTCCTGGGGGTAGAAACGCGCGCAGTCGACACGTTTGCAGCGTTTGCCTGCTCCGTACACGCCGAAAATACTAAATCACGACTTCGTTTTCTTCTTTCCCTAGTTGCGCCCGATTCGATACACCATCATGTAAAAACGTGTCAGGAAAACATCAAAAATATGCATTTTTGTGCACCCGAATATGGCAGTAAGTACTTAATTAACATTTGAGGCTATTTTACGTTTTGAATCTTAACATCTCAATAGAAAAGATTAAAATATAGGTTATGTTAGTTAGGACTAGCAATAAGAGTAGATTTGTATTTATGATAACTTGATAACATTTCAATCAGACTAATTTTGAGCGTAGTTGTAGTGGGTAGTTGATAGTTGCTAGTTGTAAAAGCCTCAAATTCCATGCCATGACCTGCCATTTTGTTTTGTGTTCGTATCCATCGCGAATCTAGCAATCATGGGCCCCGCCATCGACATCTACTCGTTCGGCATGTGCGCGCTGGAGATGGCCGCGCTGGAGATACAGGGCAACGGCGACTCGGGCAACCTGGTGACGGACGAGAACATCCACCGCACCATCGACTCGCTGGACGACCCCAATCAGAAGGACTTTATCCGCACCTGCCTGAACAAGAACCCAACGAAGCGGCCTACCGCGCGCGAGCTCCTCTTTCACCCGCTGCTCTTCGAGGTGCACAGTATGAAGCTCCTTGCGGCGCATGCATTAGTTAAAAGTGCTGGTGAGTGCACGAACGAAGAGAAGTGTAGCAATAAAGGGGCAGAAGTACTCACAATGTTGGGGGGTCGGGGACGGTGGTTGTGTTTGCAGCGAACATATCTGAGACAGTGTCAGACGAGTCCCTGCAGAAGTTTTATGGTTCCGAAACTGTGATAGCCGAGATCCAATACAAGAATCAGCACCATCCGCCCGTGCAAACGCGCGTCGTGGACGTGCCCGTCAGCGAGAAGCTGGAGAAGTTTATTGAGGACGTCAAGTAAGTCGGACCTTGCCAGAATATCCAGCAAAATGCCAGCAAAATGCAAAGTTTCCACAAACTAATCGGTGTTGATTGGTTGGTTTGTAGAAATGGAATTTATCCACTGACTGCATTTGGTGCTAAACAACCCCCTCCGGCGCGATCGCGCGCGATATCGCCGGAGATGGCCGTGTCGGAGAAGTCCGTCACGCCGGAGCCGATGGACGTCGAGGCGCGCAAGATCGTCAAGATGATCTGCTTGGTGAAGCCGATCGATGTCAAGACGACGAAGGAGGAGAACGAGGAAATTACGGTACGCCCACGACTGCAATGACTGCAATTAGCCGCCCACCCTGTGCGCAAACAGCGAACGCTTATCCCTTGGGTTTTTTTTTTTTTTTGCAGTTAACTATAGTGCTCAGGATGGACGACAAAATGAACAGGGAGCTGACGACGACGCTGGCGACGAACGACACGCCCTTGGCGCTCGCCCACGACCTGGTGCATTACGGTTTCATCAATGAGGTAACCCTTGAAAACGCCCACCCCGCAAACGCCCACTAAAATGAGTTTTTCTTGTTTTTCCTGTAGTCTGACCAGGAAAAGGTTGCGAGCTCCATTGAGGAGTCGATCCAGAACAGCTCCGGACACAGCAGTCCCACGCATAGCTTCCCCTACCTGCCGGCGGGTGCGGCGGCGGCGGTGGCGACGTCGGCCGCCGTCGTCGTCGTCGCGCAACAGCCGCCGCTGTGTCAATTGTCTTCGACGCCGTCGTCGCTGGTCACGGCCGTCACATCGACGCCTACGCAAGTGCCCATGCACTCCACTAGTTAGTAGATACTGCCACTTATTCCTTTTATAATTATTACTATCCCGTTTTTAAATAACGATAAGTTACGCCACAGACAGTGTCTCGAAACAAACTAATTCGAACGAGTAGTAGGCTGCCAACGGACGGCCACGCTCGCCACGTCCCACAACAGCCAGAACTATAGAGCTAACGATAAATAATCTCGTCTACACACTCTCAAGTCATCGAGTTGCTATAACACTAACATGTAAAATCATCATGGAAACACCGAGCACAAACGTGTGCTTGCAATCAATCTCTTCGAATTTGCTAACCTTAAAGTCTTAAACTATTAAACTAGACCTTGAACGAATTTATCGGATTTAATCTTTAGATTGCTATGTGGCGCGTTGTGGACGTTGCGATCGCCGTTTGCCGCAGCTAAGAATACTTACAGAGAGGGTGTGTTTGGACTACGGATGCCTTCGCTGAAGACATCCCATCGACACTTACTCACACTCACACTTACACACATAAAACACACGAAACACACACGCTGAAGAGCTGGGTACTCTATTCTCTGATAGAAGACTTTTTAGGATCGAAGACTGTAATAATAAAAAGAAATTATTAAAAATGCTGGACATTGATAGAATAGGTGTGCTAGTCATGTGACCATACGTTTATCTGTGATCAGAGCTCCAATGACACTGGACTGTTTTATTAAATTTATCAATAGGTATCATATTATGTATGTGATCTGTAATATCATCGTATGATTTTTTTTTTCGTTCCGAGTGACGCGAGATATGTGGAAATTGAAGACGATGAAGGAAGGGTTGAAGAATGTAAATAATATTGTAAGATGCATTTGCAAGTGGTGACTGTCAAACTTAAATCTTCCATCAACATGATCAACATAAAACTGTTTTGCCAGTAGTATCAGTTTATATGCAGTGGTCGTGTGCTTGCTTTATGAATTGTGACGACTATTTCTAAGTTGATTTCGTAGTGATTTATATGATAATATGAGTAACTTGCTTGTGTCTAGTTTGAGTGTGTTGATGAGATGATTTAAGCTTGGTAGTAACTGATCGATTGTTGTAACTGTAAGAGGTAAGAAACATAAAACAGCTTCCGTTTATACTAAGGTAAAACACATGGTAGAAGAGTTGATAATTGCAAATTATCGCAAAAAAAAACAGAAGAATACTCGTGTTGCAAATGTATTATGATTTGCCCCTTTGAGACTGATGTAATTTTTAATTAAACTAAGCGTTAGATAAACAATGCGAACGAGATGAATTAGCTAAACGACTAAAGTAAAAGTAAAACCTAAACGAGTAATGGTAATAAACTAGGACAAATACATACAAGAACAATAGGTGCGAGTGGCGCGATTTGGACCAAAAATTGCGAATCGAATTGAATGCGTAGATGATTTGCGGGCTTGTGTTTTAATCAATTGTTTTGCGCTGGCTGTAGGCGAGTGAAGGTGGCGGAGAGGTAAGATATCTGATTTTGGATTGGTAGCGAGGTACCCCTCTAACTTGGCAAAACAGGGAGATTTATTCAAATCGTCTTTTATCAATATAATTACAAGAAACAATTTGACGCGAATTCAGTCCTATGCGAAATTACAACATTAACGGCTAGACACTGACAAATGAAACTTTGATATTGTAATTACTACATATTAGGCCTAAGTCTATTTGTTCCGCTGAATTGTTTAAAAATTTTATTAAATTATTTGTTACATGAGAAGCGTTGTGCGTTGTGAGCGTGGATAGTAAATGATAGGGAAATGCGCTGGTATGCAGATTGTACATATTCATAAGAGGTATCCGTGGGTGTAACAAAAAGTGAAATTGATTTTTCTACTTGGTACTTTCATAGAGAATGAATGCAATTACATCACAACAATCAAAAGAACAAAAATATCATAGACACATGCACAATTTATTTTAGAGTTAGTCAACCAACCGAACAAAAACCCAACAAGACATAACAAGAACAACATAACCACAATCATGATATCATGAAAGATGAAAATGGAACATTGAAATAGGACATTTGTAAAAATTGTGCATGTGTCGGTCAAATTCACAGAGAGTTGTGAGCAAAGCAAAGGACTGTTGGAATTTGGGAACGTTAGAGGACCTCCCGTGTGATATTACGCTCAAAATAACAAAAAGATTGAGATGTTGAAGAAGATGGAAGAAGGAAGAGTCGATATGCGAAAAGTCTGGTTGCTTCAGTTTGTTCATGTATATTATATAATAGTCAATAACATATAAGTGCGTTCATTCAGAATCGATTTGCCTTACCCCCCACAATTTACGTTATTTTTATTTAATTGTGTTTATTTTCCATTTTGTAATCCCCCACTATGATATTTAATCCAACACACAGATTCACACACCATACAAAGAGAAACATAAACTGTGAAGAGATGGCATGCGACATCAAACTGCGTTTCATTCAAGAGTTGTTATTTAGTCTTTTTTTAGCGAAAACCGAGAAGAAAAAACTACAAAAAAACACGTATGAATATTAGGTTTCTTTATCCCCCTGTTTTTTTTTTATTGCAGTTGCAGCAAGCTTTATATCATTAATCGAACTACACTGTGCCCATTATTGAGTAAAATATAGTTACGATGTATTTATAAAAAGGAAAGCGACTTTGATGCAGATGAGAATTTAATAAAGTATGATCTTCCTCGAGACCGCAACATCAGCAGAATACAAAACCGATTAGATATGTAAAGTATTACTGGAATTCTTGATTAAAACTGTAATCTTCGTTTTGCTTTTCTGGTTGTTTCACAATCTACATCAAGAGTATCAAGACCTCCCTCATATTGAGTGGTGCAAGTGTTTTCCACCCAAATATGTTGGATGAAGACGTGATACGATAATAATGCTATAAGACTTGCATTTATTATGCTTCTGCCAAATCACGAAATGTCGCTGTCGTTTCTCTTCAGTGGAAATATCGGAAATACCCCACAAATTTGAATCACCTATGGTTTTATTCAATTATGTGACTTGTAACACTTTTGTATACTCAGCTACTAGCTAATTGATAAAAACACACGAAAATGAAATCAAAGAAAACGATGAAATGCTATGCGAACGGCTAGTGATATTTATTTCCGATATTAACGATTTATTTGATGAAAAAATAAAGTTCATAGATAAGTTGCGTCAATATGATTTGTATTATATATTATAGTATCATATAAAAAACAGGCTGTTTTACTGTATACCTTATTTAAGTAAATATGCAATATGGCCAAACAGCTAAAAGTTTTTGATTTTCGTGTTAAACCGGTTCAACCAGTAGCACCCAGTAATGGTTAGAAAAACCTCTTCGATTCGCCCCTAAACTTACCGTTGGTGGCGCCACCTTCCATATTCTGACACCAGACGGCGTTTGGTTATGTTTAGAGACGAATTGCATTTGTTTTAGCATCTAGTGCCATCTACCTTGTTTGCAGTTATCTGTCAACTGTCAAGTCGTGAGTAGTGACATCTCATGTCGCACAGTTCTCAAAACGTTCTCCCACATTTTACATCGCTTTACTTCTACAATTTTATTGCAAAATGAGCAGCGAAAAATGCTCGACGGACGGCCCTGTGGACGGCCCCAATTGCATACCCCTTGGTTTACAAATGGAGCAAATGCTGCGCAACGCCATCACCATGACTGAGATGGGCATGGATATGAAAGAGCGCCTAGTGCAAGGAGAAAAGTACATTTGCTATCTGCGCAATGTGACGGTGCGCGCCGCGAAGAACATCCGCAATCTGAAGCACACCTGCAACCACTTCCTCGCAATGGCGCATCGCATCGTCACGAATGGCATCGCCGTGATTGAGCACACGCCAAATGCCGAGTACAACACGATCAGCGCCAAGCTCGAGTATGAAAAGCTGCTGCAGATCATTGAAAAGGAGCTCTGCGAGGTGGACGAATCCGAGTGCGACTCGGAGTCGTCGCCGCCCACAGGCATTAATACATATGAGAAGATTAAGTATTTGGAGGCGAAGCAGAAGATGGCGGAGAACGCGCCATCTTTGCATCAGAGTTGCAGTGTGAAAAGCGTCAAGAGCGATGTGGATGAGAAATACCCGGAGAATTGGTCGCGCGATTCCCTCATCGACTTGAACAACGTGGTGAACCTGCCCCCCGTGCCGGAGGACATCTTCACCTGCTTCAATAGCAAGCAACCGACGCGCACTTCGAGCCTCAGCAGCTTGAAAGGCATGCGAAAGGTGAAGTTGTTTCTGCAGCGCGCGGCGAATAACTCCGATGATGAGGATAGCAGCGATTTGGAGGAACCGCACGACATAATCGTAAGTTTTCAGGTTTTCAGCTAATCGTTATCAATCCATCCGCCATGCAACGTTTTCCCTGCAGGGCGACAACGACACCGGCGATAAATCGACTAAAAAGTTGTGCAACATCACCGAAGAAACACCGCAAGAGTAACCACATGCACCTAATGACCTAGTACAAAATCACAAACATTTCAGTAGCGCCCTTCTGCTTCATTTATAGTCTCGATCATATACAAGTACATTTAAATAATTATAAAACGTGTTTTAATCTTATTCGTCGAGTGAATCGTTGAAATTCAGATCGAGCGATGGCACAAGACGACTACGGAACGTCGCGAGGAAGAGTGCTGTCAACATATGGAGACACGCATATCCCAGAAGAAAGGTCCACCAACCGTACTGCGACCACACAGCGAGCAAAGTCCCCAAGGCGAGGAACATCAGTAAGCTTTTATTTGCGAACTTGCGGAAACTGACTCTTGGTGGCAGGTGGTACATCACGCGCCGTGAGTTGCCAAGCGATTTTTCAAAACGATACGCCTGCATAGGGTCTTGCAGAAAGTTCGACATGAAACGGCCTTGAAACCCTTGGTTGTAGTACCATTGGGACAACTGGTGGCCATACTGGAAAAACAAAAGAAACGTAAAAACACCACAAAGTTCAAAGTTACACGCATTTTTTTCTGACAAAAACTATTTCGGTAATAATTTACCTGTTTGTTCACATTACTCGCAACGACATAGAATAACCTCACCAGGAACGCGACTTCGTAACTACGAATCGGTATCAGGTCAGGATCTCCTTCATATTTTAAAGTTTTGAGTCGTTCTTTGACTTTCGTCGGTGTTAGAATCGTCGCATATGAATTATCGTGCAGTAAAGACTCGTCACGTGATAACTCACATATCTCTGGTGTTACATCAAAGTTATGAAACTGCAACACACATCCAATCACATAGAAAACATTTTAAAACCAGTCTCGTTTTGCTTACATCTTTAATGTGAAACATTTCTATCAAAAAGTCGGCGCTGCTCTTCAGAAAGACAGGCGCTCGAAGACGATCCTGCAGGGAAATCTCATTCTGATTCACGTGCACACCAAAAAAGAAGGTCCACAAACTCTTGTCGGCCTTCTGCGCCTTTTTGCACTCTTCCAGCAACGCCACCGCTTTAATTTCACTGGATTTCGTGAGTTTCAATAATTCGTAGACTTCGCCAGCGATTTGCGAAGTAAACATCGGCTTGTAACAAAAGTTCGGACCTTCCAGCTCATAGATTTTCTGCCGGACGAGGTTGATGTACTTCGAGGCGAACGTCTCGTAGTTGGCGCCGTAGAAATTCGCGGGGTGGATAGAATCGGAGATGTCTTGCAGGATGTGCGTCGAACTGTAGATATCAGCTGTAGTATTGGTCGACCAGCGTGAAGTGGGTGATAAGGGCGGTAAGATTGAAGAGTAGTTTAAGGTGGAATGGTGAGTCGGTGAGTAGTTTTTGTTTTCTACCAGCGATTCGACTTTCTTCAGCATTGGGACCAAATTTTGTTGATTAAACACCTTTCAAAGACAGAAAATAAGCAATAAGCAACTATATTTTCGAGTTTGAAGTTTTTGTCGCGTTTGAGTTGACGCTAGCGCCACCTAGTACTGGAGATACTATTTACTTAGTTACTTACAGCCCGCAAAATAAGGCGGTGATTAAAAGTGTTACCTTAGTGAGTCTGAATAACATTTGTGCATTTTTAGGACTCGCAAGATCAATCCTCGCGAATCGTGGCAACAGTTGCTGTAAAATCACGATGTAAACCAATAGATTTTCAGTGATAAAATGAATATAAAGTCGTTCATCGGCGAATTTGGCAGCTTCATCTGGCGGTGGGATCGATGAAGGTACAATTTTATAAATTCCACCCCTACAAGTACAAAATCACGATTTTACATTAAATAAACGTTAAATTTTTTAAATATTCATTGCCATACCCTCGATTGTAAGATTCATGTGCATATCTCCACGGCTGTATGAAACTCAGCCACAGCTCCAAAACCAGCCGGAACGACTCGTCCAACGGCCAACGATGCAGTAAATTTCGTAAGAAAACATACATCCGCGACTGCATCATCGGCAGCGTGTGTTTCTTCAGCTCCCCTAATGAACTATTGTCATCCTTAGCTGTTGATGCGAATGCATGCAAATGCTTCACGACAACGCGAATGATTCGGATATAATCAGCACTGGGCAATTCTGGATACTAAATATTTAAATGTCATTTTAAAATAAACATTTTAAAAGTAAAAACTTACAAAGAAACTTACGCCAGCAGCAGGTGCTACATTGTTAAACTGTGAACACACTTGATCATTACTCAACCACAAGTCGATAATCGCCATGAGGATGGTTTCACTGCGCCAGATTTCATTCCGTGGGTGCTTTTCGATGTGCTGGTGCATCGTCTTTATGTCGTTGACGTGCGGATCGCTGAAGAGGTTTTGCTTGAGTAGTGGACTCTGCTTGTAAGGTCTGTTAAACATGATAATAAATTGCCAAATGACTCAAATTTTCTTTTAGTGATGCTTAGAAAAACAAATCCAATATTCCAATAAAAACCAAAACTTCGAATAAAATCCAAAACGAAGAAGAAATGCAAGAAATGAAAGAAGTAGTTCTGAAAAGTATTTTTTAACACACACGATAATACGATTATAGAAATGATTGCCATCCCCTCTCAGAACACTAATACTTATCACGTCTGAGACACGACGCAACGTGACCACGGCTCTTTTCATTTTCTATCATGTATCGATTTATAAGCCAGCCATAATACGTAATAAGTAATTGCATTCATATTACTATTTTTTAACCATACTTAAAAACATGTTGTGTCGACTGCATCGGATTCTTCCCATGATAGAAGTTAATCAGTGGTAAAATCGGCGTGTTTAATGTCGTCGGAAAGAAATGCAACAAATACTCAGCACACAAATTGTAATACGCGGTATTCCAGTGCTCTTCACTTTGTATCCTTTGATGGCATGGATTAATCAAGTGGTAGACAAAGTGGAATATGTAATAATCAAAAGGATCTGTAAATAAACATTCAAAATGGTACAACTGGATAAGAGTTATAATAAACAAAATCAAGAACTTACTCAGTAATAATGAGACTAATTGTCTGCCAGATTGATGGTTTGTATACTGAATAATCTCATTATAAAAAGGATTAACATTGGATCCTTCTAGCATTTGCCTTACTTTAGTCTAAAAGTTTTTATTCATTTAATAAATTTTATTTTTAGAAATAGTAATTTTTTACTTACTGGTAGATATGCCAAGCTAAAATCATATTTAATGGTTACATCCTGCAATAGGGTATAAATGAGCTTGAACATGGGTCCTTCAGGCTTTAGAAAATTTATAATATGTGTAAACTCGACATTGTTTGTTTCTGCATAGATCTTTCGCAGATTCCAGTGAAAAGTGCCATGTGGCCCAAAGATATTGTCCACTAATATAGGAAATATAGTCTGTAGGTCTTGTTTTGTGGCTCTATCAAACAGAATGGTCAGCTCTGCATATCTTGTGTCATGTCTTAGCAGGGCATTGCTCATTAGAGTCTGGAATTGTTTTTATTGCAATTGTTGTTTAAATTGGACAAGAAGTGCTTACCAAAACGCTGTCGGTCTCAAATGACGATGGTGCACTCATCATACTCACATTATTCATCATTTTATGAGTTTAAAACGTCTTATCACGAATATTATCATGAAATGATGCGGTTGGTAAATGCTTTTTGTGGCAGGTGCGGCAGATATTCATTCGCACATAACCTACGCTGCCCTACGCATTCAAATCGCAGTGAAACTAAAAACTAGGGATATTTTGAAGAGTTTAGTAAGTTTTTCAAGTTTTTACAAAGACTTCACACTTGATTTTAATCAATATTAAATGTAAATTTTAATTGATAAGGCACTGATATTGCCTTTAATGAGTGTTAGCCGCAATTCCATATGGAATTTGTTATTTTTCATTGCCTTCAATTTTAAATTATACTCTGCTTTCAAGTGTGTTCCTGACTTTGGTGATTTTTCTAGTAACTTTTATACCCTAACCTCAATATCTTTCATTTACCTGCACGTGTTGTGAAACTGCGTAGTTCTTCATGTTAATCATCAAGTTTTTACTAAAATAAGTGATAAATAAACATTGCGACGATGGGAAATCGCAAGAAGAAGGTTTGTTCCATCACCCCAACACTTAACATCAACAAATCGCAGCATAATTTACATATGACTTGCCTTTTAGTACTCAACTGGTGAGGGTGCTCAATTCATGAGTCGCCGCTGCGCCTTACGAAAGCTGCAACTCTCGCTGAATAACTTCCGACGCTTGTGCATCATCAAAGGCATCTACCCTCGCGAGCCCAGGAACCGTAAGCGCGCCCAGAAAGGCAAAACAGCCATCAAGACCCTCTACCATGTCAAAGACATTCAATTTCTTCTGCATGAGCCCATCATCTGGAAGTTCAGAGACTACAAGATCTTCAACCGCAAGATCAGCAGGGCTAGGAGCATCATGGACTTTGAAAGCATGAAGAGATACCTGAACAATCACCCCACAATCAAACTGGATCACATTGTCAAGGAGCGCTACCCAACATTCATTGATGCTATCCAAGACTTGGATGACTGTTTGACACTGTGCTTCTTATTCAGCACATTCCCATCCATTAAGCACATACCCAGAGATCAGAGTGACATGTGCAGAAGGCTTTCAATTGAGTTTCTTCACTATGTCATTGAGGCCAAGGCATTGAGGAAGGTGTTCATCTCAATTAAGGGGTACTACTATCAGGCTGAGATTAAGGGGCAGACTATTACTTGGATAGTGCCCCATCACTTCTGCTTTGAGCCCCAGAACAAGGGGGAGGTGGACTTTAAAGTGATGTCGACGTTCGTCGAGTTTTACGTTGTCCTGCTGGGTTTTGTGAACTTCCGTCTCTATCATTCGTTGAACCTGTACTATCCGCCGAGGTTCTCGGCGATTGAACAGGGCGACACTGAGAAGTCCTTGGTGGACGAGGACGTGTTCGTTGCCGAGAGGGTAGCGGCCCTTAACTCGGGGATTAGCAAAGTAAGCAGCGGCCAAGAAGAGGATGAAGTGGAAATCGATAATTTTGACGAGGAAAATATGGAGGAAGCGAAAAAAGACGCGGAGTCACTAAAGAATTTAAAGGTACTCTTCAAGGGGGCCAAGTTCTTCTTGAATCGTGAAGTACCAAGGGAACCGCTAGTGTTCTTGATTCGCTGCTTCGGGGGCGACGTCTCATGGGATAAGAGCCTCTTTGTCGGCAGTACGTTCGAGGAAAACGACGAGTCCATCACGCATCACATCGTGGACAGACCAACGATGGGCAAACAGTACATCAGCAGGTACTACGTGCAACCGCAGTGGTTGTTCGATTCTGTGAACGCACGCCAATTGCTTCCAGTGAGCAAGTACTTCATTGGGGCGGTGCTCCCGCCGCATTTATCACCGTTCGTTAATAAGGACCGCGATCAGAGCTACATTCCACCGGAAGAGCAGGCTTTGTACGATCCTGCTCTGTTGGAGGAAATGCACAAGAATGATCAGGACAATGAAGATTCGGGTGAAGACAAGGAAGAGAACGATGAAGATGATGATGATGATGATGACGATGAAGAGCTGGACGATGAAGGAGAGGAGGTAAAACAGGGAAAGAAAAAATTAAGCGTGAAAGCTGGCCAAGTCGTTAAAGAAGTCCCTTGGGCGGGTAAACTGGAAGACAGAGCAGAGTTCAAGCTCCGAGAGAAAATGATCAAGGGCAAGCATCGCAAATTATACAAGAGTATGATGCGCGGACGGCAGGAGCGCCAGAAAGAGGCGTGGCTCCTCAAGAAGAAGCGGAAGATACACGACGAGAAGCAGAAGGAAGAGAAGAAGAGTAAGAAAAAAGCTGCGACTCAGTGATTTAACAAACGAGTAATATTTACAAAGATTTCTTTTTTCTTGAATACCTAAATGATAATTTGTATTTGTAAATGAAATACAGATACAGATACAAACTATTGCCACTTTGACAGTCTGCACATCGCGGTGATAAATATGCAAATGCAAAGTTAGTAAAATATTGTCACGAGTTAACAATCCCATGCTGCGCAAAGTTTCTCGGAAAACTTCGGAAATATTCGCCTCCGGTAAAAAAGTCTTAAGTTAGTTTCGGCATAATTTCGTTACCCTTCCGAATCGCTCTCCTCGCTGTCCTCGTCCAGCTCGGGCATCGGAAAACGGAGGATGGCGGCGACGCCGGTGAGCTGCTCCAGCTGCTCGCCGGAGATGTGCATGCTGGAGAAAATCTTGACGTCGCCGCCAGCCTCGCGGACCGAGTCCACCAGCTGCACATATTGCTTGCGCAGCGCGACGTTTTTGCACCGGAAGAGGCTGTCGGTGATGAGGAGCGTTTCGATGGCTTGCGCCGCATTCGCCTTCTCTACGTGCGTCTTGCCGTAGAACGCCTTCGCCGGCTCGCACTGCAGCATCGTGTAGAAGGCTTCCAGCACCTTCACTTCGCCGGCTGCTTTCGTATCGGCTATTTTCGACATTACGCCCGAATCTTGAAGAATTTCTGGTGGGAAAAAAACAGATTTGTGTGTTGCATAACCTCAATTATGTGCTTTGATCATGGCACCTTGTAGAGAGTGTTTGAATCCGGAGCTAGAGTGAACAAGCATGAACTTGCTCTTGTTCTCCAGGAGCACCTTGTTGTCAGTCTGGATGGCAGTCTGAATCATGTAGTCGTAGAATTGATCGCGCACGAAGCCCGGCGACGCAACCAGGATGCACTTCACCACGTCGAAGTTGATGTGGCGGAGGATGGCTTGAATCACCGTGTCGTAGAACTTTGCTAAACCCTGAAAATACCCCATGATCAAAACGGAACGGCTAAAAAGGAGGAAATGCTACTTTTTCATGTTGTTGAACGAATCCTTTCCGTTTTCGCGGAATGGTCACGTCAATCTTTGCCCTGACCAAGGTCATACTGGACGTGATCAGGCACACATTTGCTAAGCCATCCTGCATGATAATGGCAGCCACATCAGCACTCTGTGTGGGATCACATGCCATATCGACGCGCTCCAGCGCTACCGAGTCCCACTCGGGCTTCCGTAGCGAAAACTTTCGGTTCAGCTCCAAGTCCAGCGTATGATAGGCGCCCATCTTCACGTACTGGTTCTCCTCGATGTTGCGCCCCTTCAGGCGTAGCATACAGGCCTGCGTGTCGAAGTCGATGTTTTCTACGCTGATGGTCAGCATCGTGCGCACACGGCTGGAGGACGACGAGCCGGTGGTAGACTCAGTCTGCACCTTGCGCATCGTGCTCGCGCGCACCGAATCGCCCTCGGAGATTAAATTAAATGCGTGCCACATGTCCTCTGGCTCCTCGGGGATGAGGCCAATATCCCTATCGAGGACAAAAACAGAAACAAAACATGTTTGTTCTTCGTTTGCGCTTAAAATGACAGATGGAGTAAAAACAAATGCAAGTTGCAAAGTTTTGCGTTGATTTTTCGCCAGCTCCCCGAGTGTGATTTGAGCATGTGAACTAACCTAAAAGTTGTGTGATGATGAAAGGTGAATTAAAACTGTCCTTACCCGCCGCCCTCGCGATCGACATTCTTGTAGACGAGTTTCATTTCGATGGCCTTCTGTGCATCTTGCGATTGTGACTGCGAATCAATTTAGCAACGCGTCGCGATAACATATTATGTGCGGAAAGGATTTTGATAAAGTGAGCCAAGTTTGACAACTCGCGCACTTGTGTTGCATACGCAGAGATCACGTGGCGCTTACACACACTTACAGATGGCGCTGCTGACTCTGAACTACTGCATGTTCCAAAGACATTTTGCGATTTCTTTCACTTAAAAACAATACGTTTTTGTTCAAAGAAAGATCATTTATACACTGGGAATTAGATCACTTTACATTATAGGTGTCTTCAGATGCAAAAAGTGAAGAAGATTGATATAAAAGCACTTAAAGGCAAAAGCAGTTGTTGCAACACTCGTTGTATTGATTTAAATAAATTTGACATCGTTGCCGATCGTCATTTGTTTTTTGTAAACAACCATTCTGATTAGTTCCGATTTGAAAATGATTTAACATGGCGGCGGCGCGAAAGTCATTTGCGGCAGTAAATAATCAATCATTGCATTAACTGCCATCGTAATGCAAAATGCAACGCGAACAAAAAGTACGGTGGTGGTGCTTGGCAAGCGTGCGCGTCGTGCGTTGTTGCTGTTGCTGTCAGCGAGCAGCTGTTTTGGCAGCGAAACGGTTTTCAATTTTTTAGGTTCTGGGTGCTGGCGCTTTTCCCCTGCGTCGAACGCGGTTTTTTTTTCCGCGTTTGTGAACGCGTTTTATTTTGTTGCCACTTTAATTTGCCTGCGTTACTACGGTAGATCAACGCGCCGTGCACGTTCAATAATAAACAACAATAACAAATTGGCAGTTGGGTGTCGCGAGTGCGTTGTGAGTGGTGCTGGATTAAATCGGAGCTTCGGAGACGAAGGAAAAGGAAATTGCGCGCCAGCGGGAAGGAGTGCGTGCGAATGTCGGTGAGTTTAATAATAAAATAAGCGCTTGGGATATATTTAGAAAACGAAATTATGTCAGTAGTGCCAGTCGTGGCACGCAGGCGAAAAACGCTAGGATCTAGGAAAATGCTGCGTTCCTGCATTCAGCTCGGAAAAGCGTTGCAAATGCTGGGTACACTCGTAAAACACAGTTTCATTGATACTCTTTAGTTAACTAGGTCCTCTAGGAGAATTGTTGTGAATCCAAGTGGAATTGGTACTAACAGTTTTGGATTTTGACTTGTATGTTAATAAGGTTTTTTTAAAGATTTTTTCTTTTAGTTGGAAGTTAGATTATTGTGCGATGTGCGCTCTGTGCACTCACAAAGGATGGGATTAATTCGCTCTGATTATGTTACTAGACAGAGTGTAACAACAACAAAATCATCGCTCCATTCGCACTTCGCACAGCCACAGTCCGCTGTTGATTATTCTGAATATTCTGAACTGTAACAGTCAAACATGGTTTACGTTTGAATAAGTATAATCTACGGTTTTATGAGTTTATAATTGTAGGATGCTCAACACTCAACACTCAAGTCAACAGTGTACTCAATTTTACGTGCTGCCCTGTTTTCTCGCTTGTCGGCATGTTGTTTCCATTTCACATTTCCGAGTAGAAATGCCACAACTTTCATGTGGTAAATGTCAAACTCGAACGAAGCAATAATATACAGCAATTATATTTGCATCGTTTTGTATGTATCACTTTGCACGTAGTTATCTAATAGTTTGCGAGAGCATAAGAGTGTGGCGGTGTGTGAGAGTGAAAGATCACTTTTGCTGGTTTGCTGATTTCTTGATTACTTGATCACTGATTTAATAACTCGATAAATCTGCATGGTCTAAAACAATCGGAATTTATTGCTTGTATATTTTCCTATGCACTTGGCCTGCAGCAAGCGTCTGCGAAGCGCAACAAATCGCTGAGTCGCTGACAGCCATTGCAGGTTACGTCTTACCGTTCTTACGTAAATGATGAGGCATATGATTCATGATGTACTTCATGAATATACAGTGCTTTTCATTTATCCTCGAACATAGGGATCACTCACAAACCGCCCCAGCGCCAAACGGCCATTCGTGTAAGTTTTTCACCTAAATATTCAGCAAATAACAGCAAGCGTGAGCCCGATGACACAAGAATAGACACTGTCGCCAAGGTGCAAACTCAAAAAAACAGATTCGATGATTGCTCCCATACCACTGGGGCGATTTGAATTTTCTCTTCGGATTCTTGTTGCTAGAAATACTCCGCCTCGAAAACTGTTTTTGCGCGGTCCCCAGAGGGCGCCGTTCACCCCCGCCAGTGTATTACCGTTTTCTCCCGGACGATGCTCCCGAGGGAAATGCAGATGATGGCAAAACCCGTCAAAAAGTATGCTCTATGCTTGT
>JARJDQ010000259.1:0-15316 GCA_030264215.1 Geostiba sp. GC000077 | reverse complement strand
TCAACGTCAGATTTGAACGAATTTGTCAAATATCTTTGTTCGTCTAATGTTTAATTAGTCAAACGACTGCGCAATAGATGTCACCCATAACGGTACGTTTACAGCAATTTGACTATAAGAATATTGTGTATGTGGTACTACGGTACATACATAATTGCTAGCGATTATAACGCATGGTTTTGACACTTAACTAACCCACGTCATGCCAGGCAACACAACACGACGCTGATAACGAGATAACGATAATCTGTCGGTCACAGCATCCGCAGCACAGCACAGCACAGCACGCCAGGTGCGCGATTTACAAATATTCCTAAAAGCCCTAAAAGCATACTAAAAGCAAACGAAATATGTCCACCTCCAACCTAACCTATAACGCCTTGCAGCAAGAAAAGATTTAATTCTTTTGATTTTACGCCATCACTTGGAACCTTTTAGGTTTTTAGGTTTTTTGGTTTATTATATTTGTCTGCCTTCTGTGCACAGTGCACATCTTGATGATAACTTTATGAAATCTCCATATCTTCAAGGAAAACGGAAGAAAAATGATAGCATTATATTACACACAAACACTGAAAGATTGAAACATTGAAAGCATTGCTTCTTCCTGCTCTTCGCAGAATGAGAATGAGATTTCGAGATTTGTAGAGCATCTTAAAATGCACGACATCGTAAAGTGATGACGATGACTGTGAGAACCAAGCTTTACCAGAGCCTTCGTCGTGCAATTTAGTTGGATTATTAGATTTTTCATGTGTAAAATAAAATTGACAGATTGACAGTCTAATTATTAACAGAAAAAAACATGGATTGTGTTGATGCTGCGATTCCAAACCACCATAATTATTACTTAACTATGTTCACATTTTGTTTACGGCCGTATCAAAGATACAGCCAACCCGCGTGCGGTGTTTTTTTACATAAAACATAAACTGCACTTTATTTCAGTTATTTCTTTGTTGTTGACTTGGGAAATCCATACCTAAATTACAAAAATGAAAAATCAAAATAGAACAGGTTACTTTAAAAGATTAAAGTACTGCCCCATATAATTAATATAATAATCAATAATCAATCAACAATTTCATTAATGGCTCATTATGGTTTGTGGAGGTGATGAAATGACGAAGTGACAAAGTGGCAAAAGCTCAGAGACAATTTATCGCGACATTATCAGAATGACAAAGCTTTCAACTGTGTTTAACGCTGAATGTTGAATGTACGTTGTTGCGCCTAGAAAGTAGGCGTTCGGAGAGGACGGAATGGCAGCTTGTGATAACGAATAATGAACTACAAACACGCATTTCGCCAATAATGCTCCAAGTTTCATCAACACACGCAGTTCACATATTCCATTGGAATTAAACGCTAATCGTTAATCGTTATCGCACCAATTTCTGATATTTTAATACAATTTGTAAACCATCTCTAATGCGAATTAATTTCCGATATGTTTGTTTAAATTTATAAATACGAGTGGAGTGATATTAATTTCGCGCTGCGCGAGAGGAAGCACAGAAATGAGCGAATTGCAGTACAGAGTCATTGAACCGGAAACCGGGGAAACCACAACAGAATAACAATGATAACAAATATTTTAAATTGAAACATGTAAATATTGCAACAATCCAAATATTAAAACGAAAAATAAAAATGAAATGAAAATTAACATTAACATTAACATTAATATTAACATTAACATTAACATTAACATTAACATTAACATTAACATTAACATTAACATTAACATTAACATTAACATTAACATTAACATTAACAGTAACATTAACATTAACATTAACAGTAACATTAACATTAACATTAACATTAACATTAACATAAAAAAATTAAAAAACTGTTATTTGTTTTAAGGTTTTTTTTTTGTTACGGTTTCTTATTCTATTGATGATGATTCCTAATTTCCGTGAAAATGGTATCCAGCAGGGTATCCAGTTGTTTGTGCGTCTGAAGTGAGCGAAATCAGCGGCGTGGAATTGAATTGAAAAATGATTTCCTCTCCCTTCGACGGATTCGCACTCTGAGCTCTAAGCGCACAGCTCGGTTGCCACCCCAAGAACCGAAGATGCCTTATTAAATTCGCCCACTGCCGGTCCGCCCCCGCCATGCGACGGCAGATATAATATTGCGTCATATCAGCAGCGGCGATGCTGAATTTAATTGGAAATTATAGTGTGCGTACTGCGGGGAAATCTTCTTCTTAATATGAGGTGATTACCTTTTATAAATCCTAGGTTCCTATAGGTAAATAAAGTGAACACATATAATTTTCTTTCATTATGAGTTATACCGTATTAAGCACATTATGCAGCGCATTGTATTGTTCTTTCCTGATGCAGTTGTTTTGTGTTGTGCACAGTGCTCAGTGCACATATTCATAGGTGATGAGGTTTAACGAACAATGAAAATGTGATTGCATTTGCATATTAGATTTGTGTAATCCAAGCCGCAGCGGCCGCAAGCAGAATGACGATTATAGACTGGAGGTACGGCCCGCCGACGCCGCCGCCACCGCCACCGGCGCGGCGACGACTTCATCAATGCTATACAAGCGCTTCCTTGCCTTGTGTCGCACGTGTTGCCTACCATATTCAAGCGTACACTTACCTGGCTTGAATATCTAAACAAAGCCTTCTTCAGTACTTCAATAGTTCAATGCAATTCAATTCAATTCCCTTCAGTATATACTTTAGCATCTAAGAAATTGTATTGTGTTTTATACTCTTGTGAATTTGGTTGCATAACTTGTATGAAAACACGTAAAAATTTTAATTTTAAGCTATTTGCTGTTGTTTTTTAATTATTTTATAATTATACCTCTTAAAATCGAATAAATTTCTTATATGTATAGTCAAAGAACATACAATTAGGACCCCTACAACCTAATACTTAAGTTACAAAAGTACATATTATTTAAGCTATTCAACTTTCAATGTTGTCACTAGATGTTGTAGTGTGACGTCACACGTCCCTATTTACCGTAGGCAACCACACATACATATTATGTACGATGGTTCGCTGAGGGAATGCTTTATTCTGATTGGTTCTCTCAAGGTCATCTAGTGAACGGTATTTCGGCAACACGCAACTTGACGGAACGAAGTTTTGATTTTCCAGCCATAAAACATGCCTTAACGACAACGAGATAACGAGGAAAGCATTGAAATATCATTGAACTATGTCAACATGTTTTTGGAGAAAACTAAACTCCTCTAAGCGATTTGTAGTGTGACTCGTAGGTAAGTTAATTTTTTTTTTCACCCCTTCAAAAAAATCTTTAAAAAAGTGTAACTTTTTGAGGAACGACATACATGTTTTGGGACTACCACTGAACAAGTCTATTCTATTAACCGGTTAATACCGGTTAATACCTAAAATTATAATTTTCTAGTAAAAGGTGCAATAGTTTGTAATAGTGAGGTTTTTGTTAGATACATTCGAAATTAAAGCAGTGATCGATGAATTCATCTGCACGATTGAGTACCAATGTGAATCGAAGAAAGCAAAAGCAAAGAAGAGTCTGGTTGTGAGTTGTGAACAAATATTTTTCTACCCATTCGGGCATGAAAAAAACCTCTATCCTCGGTATCATCTTTTGATAGATTTCATCCGCAGATTGATGAGCGCTGAACGCTGAACGGCTGAACGTAAAGAAAGCCAAATATAATGGACAGGGAATAGCTATGGAAGGCCAAGAAGCAATATTGACCTTGGCAGAAGGATTTTAGGAGCTTTAGGAGTATCCGCATATCGAACGAACAACGAAGCAAGAACCAAGAAGGACAAAGGCATACAAGATATACAACGTGTGTTAAAATCGATTATGTTTGTTGTGCTTTCACCTCGCATCAAACGCGCACCAGCGATAAACTGATAAACTGATAAACAATTACGCTAATGTCAATCAATCAACTATCAAAACTTATATTGTTACAATGTCTGCAATACCTGCAATGCCTGTACTATTGCTACAATGTTGATGACTTGACAATTTTAATCTTTTCGAATATTTCATCATCCAACTCGCGTTGAACATTGTGCTTGTTGATGAATGCAGAGATAACCTTCCCGAACACGTCTGGAGTATGCAGGTATCCATGATGTGTTCCTGGTAGACCTGGTAGAGTGTGAAACTCCGCATTGGGATTGCGCTCCAAAATGGTGTCTGTAAGTTGGTCATTCAGCCACTTCAAGTGGTTGTACACCCATGGCGTGACTTGGGTGTGCAGAAGAGGGCTCTCGCTGCATGCTCAAGGACATCCTCGACACTCCAATTCATCCTTGTCTCCTTGTCTCGCTGATCACAAACCAGGTAAAACATACCCCGTTTCGTAGATGATTCCCTCACGGCGCGTGCACCTTCTCCCGATCCACAGACTTCTGAAACCCTTGATAGAACCGTTCATGCAGCTCCTCCAGCTGGGCGTACTGCGAATACTTCAGAAAAGCATCCACAGACTCTGTATACCTATCAATGCCCTTGGCGTTTTGGTCCGGATAAAGATTCTCTAGACAGTCTAGACAGACGACATAGTCGACGGACTGTGGGTAAAACCGGTAAAACCCAGTGAAGAAGTAGCTGCACCACGAACCAATTGAGTCGCCAATCAATGCGACTCGTTTGCAGGAAACGCAATTCAACTGCAACGTCTAAGAGTTTGTAGTTGCCTCCCGATGGTAGTCGATAGCTGCGACCATGACCATACATATCTAGTGCTTCGGCAGGTGAGGGATGAGCTCGTCAAAGCTCCCACAAGTCTCCTGTAGAACGTGTAGCAGTAGAACAGGAAGAAGAAGGAGCAAGGGAGTTGGTAGTTTGTATAAATATTGCATCTATGTTTTACCTGCCAACCATGTAGCATTAATACCGGTTGCCTATCCAGCGGTCCCCACCACTTCCCAGCGAGTTGCCCCCCCGAGGCCTTCAATTCTTACTTCCTGGCATGCAACGGCCATCTTATAGTACAAAGGGGCTTTTTAATATTGAAATGATTAAACCGCTTGAACTTAATACCATCGCCAAGACGCTTCAACATTTTTGGAAAATTAAAATTCAGACCCGAGTGGCCGAGTTCCTAACCTAACTAAATGTAAGTACTAACTGTGAGCAGTGCAGAAGAACAAAGGTCTTATCAAATCATTAGAATATCCCAGGTATGCATCAGATATCATACATTGTTTGCAAATCGTAAAGTTATGAAATGTTGGTTGTTTTCAAGCGATATGATTGACTGGCATTGTGCTGTGACCTGTGAATTGGTGAATTCGTGAATTGGAATGGCATTATGATCGGTGTGCAGGACAGCGGGACAGCGGGACAGCGTCGAAAGTAGTGAATTGATGTTTGAGTTTGGGTGTGAATTTTATCAACTCTGGGCACTATTGCTGGACGCTGTGCATCGAAATCGTCGATAATGCGTCCCCCTTTGACGCGCCTCGTCAGCGATGCGCAAGCAATAATCTAATGGCGTTTACATAGTTTTGGCGCAAGCCGGCGCCCAATGTTTGTTATCATTATCGATTCGCACCCGTCACCCGGCACATCGGGTGTGGATGTATTTTTAGTTTCGTAGTTTCTCATTTCTCGTGCTCTGCAGTACAAACACTCAAATGCAACTCACACTTATGACTTACTCATCATTAAACTATACGATAATAATTTCATCTTGAGCTCTTTAGATCAAGAACGTTCGCGATACATGTTATTTCATTCTTTCTGAAAAGTTAAGCATAGAAGATTTGTTTGAAGCCCCCTAAGTGGTGAAATTATTAAAATTTGAACATTTACACCGATGAGTCACACTGCAAATCGCTTAGGGGAGTTTAGTTTTCACCAAAAACATGTTGGCTGCTCTGCCACATGCTAAACAGGAACAAATCAGAATGAAGCATTCACTCAGCGAGACCTATGCAACCCATCCAACACAATCTGTATGTGCGGTTGCCTACAGCTTATCCTACAAACTCAAGTGAGAAAATTGAAAATTGAATAGTTTAAATAATTAGAACTTCTATAGCATAATTTTTAGGTAAACGGGGTCATAATTGCATTCCCTTTGACTGCATCACACATTTATTCGATTTTAAGACACTGAACAAGTCTATTAAGTAATTATTCAGTATTCTTGTTCCTTTGCTTTTTTATCGGACATTATCGACAACTGCATTAGTTTTGTGTACCTAACCTAAGAAATAATGTAGGTACATTAATTGATGTTGGTGTGGTTGATGGGATTGGACTAAGGTTGGACTAACGAAACAACAACAGCCTTCGGCGGCGGCGTATTTTATTAATAGGTTTATACATTATTTATGGATGAACATAATTTTAATGTCCTGTGCTTATTATGAACTGCTCTGAACTGCACTTATACCGTGTGAAGTGCTTCTTCACACTTCAAAGTTCAGAAGGCAACTATGGGTATGCTTTTACACTTTAAACAGAGAATCAATAAAATATACGTTTTCACTTTGGAGTTGTGTTTTTTTACATGTTACTTGTGGATTTGTTAATGTTTCATTGTTGATGTTTCATGACACTGTTCGTACATTATGTTGGTGATATTTCACTAAGGAAAACACGATAATGCTGCATAAAATTCTATGCTTGACGTTAGATTGTGAGAAATATAGGCAACCCTCATCAGGTATTTATTTATATTATTATTTAATAGCGTTCGGTGATAAAATGGTGGTAGGTTAAAGTGCTGCTGTTGCTGCTAATCACTTATTGAATATCTGAACGTCCAGGGAACAACCTTTACCACCTTTACAACCTATACAACCTTTATAACGTTACAATAACTTTACAATAACTTTATTAATGGTGTCACCTGATAGATGGTGCTGCACGTGAATTCTTTGCATTGATGTTGGATAATCTTCGAGAAGTTTTGCAAAGTTCACGCAATTTAGAAGGACTTATGTTACAGTTACAAGTTTGAGGCTTGGCGGTCGGTGGTTGTTGTTGCGACCGTGGCAAACCCAGCAAACCGACAATCTTATAATCACCCCACTCAAGCACCTGTTACATAACTTATTTTCACATCAAAGAAACAGGAACAACGACACACAGAAAGACACGAATAAATATATATGTGAAGAAGTACTTAGCTCGTAATGTACATTGTAATTTTAAAGTTGACGCCTCGAAAGCGTTGCTTTTATTTTTATGTTGATGTTTATGTGCCTCTTTTATGCCTTTATAGTATTTATGTTTAGTTGGCCTGTTGAAGTTGAGGTAGTGCATAGTGAGTTCATTTCTAGTACACTTAGATGATTATTGATTTTCAAGTCTTCTCCTTAGTGCTAAGCTGCTAAGTTGTAGGTGGGAAACCTCGGCGACATTTTAGTACCTTGAGGGTTGCATAATTCACGCTTGCATTATCCTAGATACTGAACTCTCAGCTTCAATTTGGGATTAAGGGACTAGGAATTTGACAAAAATTTTGCAAAATTATTGCAATTTTTAAGATTTTACAAAATGGCCGAGTTTACATAGGCAACTCAACATACACTATTACAACATTCATACAATGGTATAACATGTTTTTAACTGCGTTTGTTACGTACTTTGCTGACGTTCCTAGTTGTAATCACGTTATAATGATGAGTTTGGAAATGAAAAATGCAATTGTATGCAACACAATATGCAGCAGAGAATTCTTGCTGCATAAAACAATTTCTTCGGTCATAAAGCTTGATAGCGCAACTGCAAAACGAATTACTGACCTTACAGACATAAAAAGTTATGATTTTGATTTTGCAACCTTGTTAACACACAAGACACATCACTCAAGCGCCCTCTGTGTGCACTCTACAGTAATATTTGTTTTCTCTCGATCATCCGATCGAACCATCCGAGTTGCTACGGAGGCCTCGCACCCAATTCGACAAAATACGAGTTGAAGAGACGTAGAGAGGTTTATAAGTACACGACGCGAGAGAGGGGAAACACATTGAATCCGCAGTGTTGCCATTTGCCGTTGCCGTTTGAAGTTCGCATCAAATAAACCCAACCGGCAAAGTTTTGCACCCGCCGAGCTTTCATTACATTTCTCAAATTCCCATAGTCCCACACATGCTACGCACAGCATGCGCATACACAATCGTATTTGCTTTCGAGAAATATGCTAAAAGTTATAAAAATAATTTTCAAGAGTGCTTGAAGCGTCCACATAAAGTTCAACGACACGTAGTGTTTTTACAGTTTCCTGTAGTAACTGCGTTTTGAAGATTCAAATGAATTCATGTCACATTTGGTTTTATAAGTAAAGCTTTTACGATTACGAATATTACGATAATGCAACCGGAAATTGATATACCAGAATAGAATTTACATTTATTAGCATCATCCTGGAAAGGAAATTTTATTTCCTTTTACGTCATATTTATGTGTGCGCGTAACAGGTTGGCGGGAAAAATATGCCTATACGAAATGAGTCGTAAAATTGTGAAAACAGGAAATGAAGGGCCGGAAATAATAAAAATTGTGGATGTCATACACAGCATAACAGTTTCAACATGCGCAATGACATTAAAATTGAAAAGTTTTTTGTTTGGTTGTTATTAAATCAAAAAAAAAATCAATTTAACAATATTAATGTTTATTTCATTTTCTTTTAATATAATATTATTGTGATTTTTTTGTGAGGAAATATTTAAGCAATTATTGTAGAATTCTGCAGGAATTCTGAATCTTAATCGGTTTAAACACAGATTATACTTTCTGCTTGTCAAACGCAAATTGTACATTTTCTCAAGGAATTATAATAATGCTTAATTTTCAACTGTAAATCCGATCATGGATTAAGAATGAAATAATTTTATGAACTGGTGACGAAATCCAGATAATCATTTGAAACATGAGCAATGAGCATAAAAAACATATTTTTCAGTTTTCTTCAATTTTTTTACTTTTATTTCAAATATTTTTTGAGCTTTTTCCTTAACTTTTACTTCCCTCTATTCTCCACATTCATTAACTTTGTGTATCGTCGCGTGACATATATTTAATTGCAAAGCGTGTAGCTGGTGGTGATGCGCATTATTGATGTGACACCTGTTGGCGAAGGCGCCGGGCCGAGCGACACAAACACATCCCCAACGTCGAGAGCGTTTTGCCTGACACCCTGGCAGGAAAAACGGAACGAATAATATGAGCGAATGGAATCGCGGCGGCGACCGAGTGCGAAGTTGACAGGAATCACTCCTGATGATTATAATCCACCGCAAGAGCTGCAAATGCCGAAATAACACGAAGTAATGAAATATATAGCATCTAGCATGGAAAGTCAAAATTTGATTTTTTTTTTTAGTTCGTTGATGGTACTTGATGAGCATGAAAATGCGTTTTTTTCTTGAATAAAGTTTCGTTTCCCGGCGCCTCCACCATCATGTTTTTGGTGATACATTTGCTGATTACGTAATGAATTTGTTAACATTTTGTACATACAATGACATTGTTGGAAGGAGTATGAAATTTGCCAACTTCACCATAAAAATTGATTTAGAAAATTATTTAAATTAATGAGTTATTGCTAATTGAAAATCGCCAATTTTTTCTTTCAAAAAAAATTTTGTTTCTTTTGCCAATGAGCGGTATATTTTTTATTGTTGTTGTGTAATATATCAAATGAAAGGAAATTTAACGCTCTTTCCAATGATGCTAATTTTATAATTGTGGTTATTCTCATTTTTTAGTTATTGGACGTTAAGTAAATGAAATCACGTTGTGAGATTGTTTTGTCATCTTTGGTTAAATTAATTTTCAAAGTTCAACTTCAACCAATTTAAATGTACTCGTGAGACGTAGAATCCCAGAGTATTAATTAAATCACACTCATTGAGTTTGTGTAAATTCAGTACCAGAGGATTAACTGGAACGCTGGAAATGAAATCGAGAAACGAGAGAAACACGAAAGCGACTGGTGAAAAGATGCCAAGACTTCGAACGCGGGAGAGTAGAGTGAGGGAGAGAATAAAGAAATCCAGCGACGTCCTGCGTAGGTAATTACCTATAACGTCAAAGGCGGACCGACCACACGAATTACGCGACACAGATTTGCGTCCTGAAATAAGCTTCCCCAACACATCCTTCAATGCACTGCGTTTTCACTTTTCTGTTTTAAGCATAAATAAAATGTGTTTTCGACTCAACTACTTTTATTCTACCGTATAATAAATTGTTGGTAATTAGAAGCTTAATAAAACGCAGTCTGCGATGATTCACAATGTTTTATTACCAAGGTGTATTTTCTGTTTTTTACCTGCTTACACACAGGTAACTAGAAATAAATCGTCTGTGGCATATTTCGGTAGGTCGGTAGGTGAAGTGAACTTTAAACGTTGATGCTATCACCAATCGTCCTGCTAGGTCCTGCATACTGAATTCGGCATTATCATAAAAACCACATTTGATAAGCCACGCATTATCACGCAACAGCCAACATACAACATACACAATACAATATAATACATATTTCCAAAACATCACCCAAACAACTACACTTGCAAAAGAAGGGGGAAAAAGGAGGTGCAAAGTGAAAGTCGGCCGGGACACGCGAGCCGCCGATTACAGATTAAATGCGCGACGTGGCGCAAAAAATATGACCGCCCTGCAAACGGATGATTCGCCCCGTGCGATTATCGAATGTGGGGCATAGGCCGCCGCCGGTTTACACACGCACGATAAGATATAACTGGATAATTACGTGTGTAATGCCACAAGTGAAGTCGCCGGTTCGACGCATTATGATTTAGTGTTCGTCAATATTTATTTACAGTTATAGCAAACGAACGAACACACTGCGAAAAGCACCAAGCACGCAATAATAAACTTTGTCTTTTTTATGCTCGCAAAGAACACATCAGTGGCATTACACACAATATTTTGTAGAAGAAATTCAAGAAACCAGGCGAAAATCGCTTGAATATGGTTGAAAACGCCAAAAAATGGTTCAAATCTCTGTTTAAGATAGGCAACACAATATACACCTCAATTTAAACGTCATTTTCTTAGGCTATGTTAATGCAAATTAAATTCTTCTGAGAGAGTATTTTTTATAAGCAAATCGTAATTTCGAAATTCAAACATCACTAAAACTGCACATTTAAAAATGCTTCAACTATTTCCAAGATATACCAAAGCATAAAAGTTTCTGAGAACCGTTTCTTTTCTATCATTCGATCCACCGATCCACGGATATGACAATTGATATAGGCAACCCAATGCACATTACTATTCATCCTATTTATATTCTTTGTTCTGGAATGCCTTGGACTGGCTGTGGACTGGAATAAAAGAACTTTACTTGTGAATCAGTGAATAGCAAACCACTCAAGTAAATTGCGAAATTGCCGCGCACGTTCGCCGACAATTTTCTCCCTTTATTCTCACTGCCTCACTGCCCTGCTTGATTAGCTGTGATTGAAAGTTGCAAAGTGCAATTAGGGCGTAAGTTAGCTCTCAGAGGCATAGTGCAAGTGTAATTAAGTCGCAGTTGCAGTCGCAGTCGCATTGCACATTACAAACATTATAAAGTCAAAGAAAATCCAAGAAAATCATTTTGGGAGGTTACCAAGCAACATAATAAATATAAAGCAGCATATTTCTGAACATGAACATAATTATTGCTGAGGCCAGTGTTGAGCATCGGCGCGTGATTTAATTACGAGTTGAAAATGTTTGAACTAGTTGCAAACTCAAATAATTGTATATTTGCTATTCGTTTGCAACGCTGGCAACAGTGGCAAGATTCGCGTGCTCATTTGGTTGTCTATGTTTAGAGCGTATAGTGTTGCATGTTGGACGATTGACTTGGTGTGTTTCGTTTTCGTCATTCCGAACGTGACATTGTTAATGTTGCAAATGCTTCGGGGGTTGGGCGGTTTGGACTGAGGACTGGGGATCAAACATTGTGTCGGGGCACGATTTTAATTAACTCGCAGGCGCGCCAGCGTCTTAATCCAGGGCACGATGCGCGCGCGACTGACCCGAGGCAATCCGAGGGTGCCGAGGGTGGCGAGGGTTGTTTCACCTTGCTAGCGCATACCTGCGCATACCTGTTGAAGTCAGGCAACGCCGCGCATAATGTTATGCAGATTGACGCAATTTAAACGCTTGTTCGCGTGTAATTTAATTAGTAACTGGGATTTATGTTCTTATTAATGTCATGAGCAACTTTTTTTTCTGTATGGGTGAGAGTAATTTAGTCATGTAACGGAAATTTATGCTTTTTTTGAATTTGTAATGCTGCAATCATATACAGGGTTTTTTTGGTATTATTAATATTTCTATCCAAAATCGAAGAAACCCTCAGGTCAAACTCACCCTTTATACATCTGAATTCTCTAAAATCTCGAGGTTGGTTGTAGCTAGGAGCATGATGTACGTTTATCATAAACTTTTCACTCTCCACTTTGCGCAGTGCTCAGTTTCTCAGTTCGTGCACGTTTGCTGGAAGCCGTGGAAGCTTTCAAATAATGGAATATTGTTTGTCAATCGAACTCATCGAAATGTTGCATCCGAGAGCGTGCGATAACTCTATTAGCGCAAAGTTTGGCACAACTTAGTTCGCTTTCCAACCCCGGAGGCCTTCCACCTTCGCCAACTTTGCCAAGTGTAAGAATTAATGGCAAGCACTCACATGCGCAATCACTGCGAAAGGCGAAAGCGCGAAAGGTTTTGACAAAGGTTTGACGAGCACGCGAGAAACTTGCTAATGCTGACGTTTCATATTTCATTGTGCTGGGGGCCTGGGGAAAACTTAATTCAATTAGCATTGATAGCATGTACAAGGTACGCCATCATTCGTATTGATGTATTTGAAGTATTGAAAGGGCTCCCTGCTATATGTATATTGAGTTGCCTAACACTGAATGCAGGTAGGCTTTGGTTTCCATTCAATTCTTTGTTCTCAAATGTTTGAAACACTCCAAAATCTTATCGGTGCTTCTTTAAAATGCATTTATTGTTTCAATTGTTTCAATTGCAATTGCAAATTATTATGTTATAGAACAACAATGTGCATTTTATTTGTGCACAAAGATAAAAAGCAAAAATGAATTTTTAAAATCCTAATGGATCTGAACGCTAGTGCTGTTGCTGATACTGGTGCAGTTGATTGAATCATATTAGATGCGCGATGCAAGAGCGAAAAGGGGATTTGGTCGGATTTGCTACCGGAAGCAGACGACAGCAGGAAAGTTCTTCTTCCGTCGCGTGGCGAGGAAAGATGGAAAGAAATTGCGCTCCGTTGCAAAACTATCAAATAGTAAACATCTGCGATGCATGGATTTCATGGATTTCATGGATTTCATACTTTTAAAACTGTCACGCACCATGGCCATGTGTATGGGATCATAATTCGATTAGGTATTGAGTGTTGAGACACATTTGCAATACATTTACCAAACATTTTGCCGATTTTACGTGAAACAGATTCCAAACAGAATATAAATATTAAACAAGCTTATGTTAGGCAACTTATTATACACACACGCGTGTACAAAAGTTACAGCAACAAGTGGAAATACGAAATCTTATCCTAAACTTATAAAAACGCAAAAAAAAAACTTAAAGACAATTTTAAAATGATTATAACTTAAATGTATCTGCTAGTCATTTGTTGTAATTGAATCATTGAATCAGGGTGCGTTAAAATTGAATCACGCATCAGTTAATTTTCACTGCAAATATTTTGTACGTCGGAACTCGGAAGCATACACAAAATGGACGCTGGTACACAAATAATCACATGGCAAACACCGTAAATGAATAGAACTCAATTAAGAATTTAATAATGAATGATTGACAGTATGATCGACGCGTTGTGGGCATTGGTTCATTAATTTTTCACCAATGTTGTTGCAGTAAATTAAATTACGTAGTTATCAGCAACACTATTAAACCAACTAACCAACATCAAACATTAATCCTCTGTTTGCAAACATCCAAACATTGTACTATATCATTTGAATATTTAAATTTATGTTGTTGTATTTATTTGATTACGCATCTAATTACGAAAGTAAAAAGTTAAACTGAATGTAAATTAGGTAAATGGCGACTTGGGGAAACTGGCAAATTGAAAGAAAGAATGTGAAGAGAATGAAATTTACGAAAATTAAGAAATTATAACCAAACAAAGTTTCGTTCCGTCGTCTGTCGTCTTCAGGGGGTTCGTTTACCGAAATGAAAAATCACAAAAACGCGCCCAGGAGAAAAAGAGGCGCATTTTTAATTAAGTAAATTATTTCGCATCACATAATGATGTTTTTTTCGTTTCTGATTTCGTTTTTTTCGGAATGCTGTGAGGACATCCGCACGCCTGCATGTGAAATAAACTTTTAATGAGTTTTGTTCGCTGTTTCGCGTGCATATTTTAATTTGATTTTGGATTATCACCCACATTTAAAAAGTAACAAGTATTTAAGTACTTAAGTATTAAGTTGTAACACTGGTAACACCGAAAACCACTTAAACTAAAGCATAAGTTTTGAGTGACTTACTTTGTGCGTTGATTAGTGGCGCTTTTCTAATTGTAGAAAACATAATCTCGCGTAGGCATCGCTGGGCACTCGCGGAACACGAAGAAGTCACGTTGTGTGTAGAAAAACCTATGCAGCAATATCCGCTGTAAAATTAGCGCTCAAAATGTGCGGTGCAACTTTTTGCAACTTTTGCGCCTCGGTGTGTTTTTTTGGTCGTTGAGGCCATTCGGCTGCGTGATTATTGAATTGTGCTGAAACTAAATCTAGGCGCGATACGCGACTATTAAATGGTCGACGATTGGAACATTTGAGTTTGTTGTAATGACGCGCACTATAAGAAATTTCTACGGACGCGGACGCGGCGCGCGTTTTTTGCTCGAGGCCATGCTTTCCGGGACGCGGCCGCTAGCCGACTGCCGCCGCCCGCCGCCAACCGCCTCCAGGCAGCGAGCACTGTGACGCGCCACGACGCACGGCACGCTTTTTGCCAAACAACCGGTTTGCAATGAATGGATGGATGGATATGGATGGGATTATTTGCGCTGTGTTTAGTCAGCCGTTCAGCGATGGATAAATTACACCCTCCTCCCGGGGGATGGCAGGTATTAAGTCAATTGTTGCTTCCACTTGTTGCTTTTTGACATCAACGCATTAATAAATCTATACAGGGTGTTAATAAAAAAATCTTTAAAGAGCTTGATGGGTAATAGGGGACATCAAAACAAGAAGAAAAGTTTAATAACACCCTGTATAGATTTATTAATGCGTTGATGTCAAAAAGCAACAAGTGGAAGCAACAATTGAC